>CALNHX010010223.1:0-42299 GCA_940337035.1 Agriotes lineatus | reverse complement strand
ACAAAAATCACGACATCGACGAGTATATTACAACTTTTACCAAAACCGTCACTGATTCAGTTAAGTTCGCAACTAAACCTTATCACCAACAAAGGAAAACAACCCCAATCTCCCACCGGCCTACATTCTTGAATTAAATAGAAAAGCAGGATACGGAGAGAATGGCAGCGAACGAGAGTACCCATATTGAAAAACCAACTAAATAACCTAACACATAGAATCCGAAGAGAGATAGAGAAATACAGAATCTACAACTATACCAAACACATAGAAAGCATTGAACCAAATAGTACGAAATTGTGGAAGATAACAAAACAACTAACGCGACACAAAGAAACCATTCCAACACTAGCAACAGTAAGTGGCACATATAGCTCTGATGACGGTAAAAGCAATCTATTTGCCCAACACCTGTGCCAAACATTCACGCCAACAATTCCAGATTCAAATAGAACATTTGTACAAACGGTTAATAACTACAATGAAACTCATCTAACCATACCGAATGATTTTACGGAACCAACATCGCCTCAGAACTTGCAACGTATATTCAAACCTTACAGTTAAAGAAAGCTCCAGGATCCGATCTCATACCTAATGTGGTGCTCAAACATCTAATGAAAAATCACTAGCTTATCTAGCGTCCTTATTCAATCCTTGTATGAGGATGGGGTGCTTTCCAAATCAATGGAAGCATGCTCATATCCTTATGTTCCACAAGCCTGGTAAAATAAGAAAGATTGTAGCTCATATCGACCGATAAGCCTACTACCAAAGCTTCCAAAGTTTTCGAAAGAGTAATACTACACCGACTCAATTTGTCACTCAGCGCAAACCAACTTATACCATCGATCCAGTTCGGATTCAGAAAAGGTACATCAACTGTACAACAACTACAAAGAATAACAGAAATTATAGAAGAAGGTTATGAACGCAAACAATACACGGTCGCAGTGTTCCTCGACATTACTCAAGCGTTCGACAAGGTTTGGACTGAAGGCCTCAAGTACAAAATGCTACACTCAGAATTTCCGCAATATCTGCTAGCTACTATCTTCTCATTTCTCGAAAATAGAACATTTGCAGTGAGAATTAATACCTCTATTTCAAATACTCAAAATATCTGTGCTGGAATCCCTCAAGGAAGCGTCCTTGGACCAACTTTATTTAACTTATCTATACACGACATTCCAGCTCTACATTTAAGCGACATTGCCTTATTTGCTGACGACACAGTAATAACCACCCAACACGAAACCCTCCACGCCGCAATCGAAAATCTTCAGTCAGCAGTTAACACAGTAAGCAAATGGTTCAAAAAATGGTGTATATCTCTAAACCCGAACAAATGTGCCACAAAAATATTCACACTTAAACGCATCAACAACCATAACAGTATAAATTTAAATGGTACAACAATAGCATGGAAATCACCAACAGAAGCAATTAAGTATTTAGGAGTAGAACTTGATATCCGTCTCACATGGAAAGTTCACATAAACAGAAAACTTAACCAGAGCTATGCTAGACTGAAACAACTATATCCTTTAATCAACCGGAGCTCACACTACATCTAAATTGCACCGTTATGTTATATAAGGCACTTCTAAGACCTATCTTTACATACGCATGTCCTGTCTGGTGCACACCTCAAAAACCAATGTCAAAAAGCTACAGACATTTTAAAATAAAGTTCTGCGTATAGCTGCCAATGCTCCCTGGTTTGTTCGAAATGATCAAATCCACCATGAACTAGGAATTGACACAATTGAACAATTCATAAACAGAACTACCAAAAAATTCCTAACCAATCTACATTTCACCGATAACATCACCATCCAGCAACTAGGCCGAAGAAATATACGTACCCGACTCAAGAGACGGCTTCCCCAAGATTTACCATTAAACCAAAGTGATAGCGGAAGTGATAGTGAATAATCAATAAATTTCCGAGGAGTCAGTGTCCTCCGTGTCAGCATACGCGCAAGACAAAAATTAAATACTAGTTCCTACATCACAACCATGCATAATACTGTTACTCAGTGTTGATCTGGCTTTCTATTAATAAAAAAAAAGTACAGTATAATCTTTCCAACAAACCTATTATTTATTGATAGAGGACGTTGTATACATTTGTATATAAGATAACAATCAAACGTTCTATTGATCGTAACACATTTTTTGTATAAACCAACACCCAAATTTTCTTATCAATGAGATAGCGTTTCGTGAAGATAATCTGAGATCAGCCATTCAATATAAGTGTTAGATATCGTAATATATGGGACCTTCCAACTTTGGGTCTGTAAGTAATTGAATATATATTGTTAAAGTTAAGGCTCCACATTGTTTTGCCTATAATTTTATGTTTACAATTAAAATTTAATCAATTTAATTGCCCTTTATATTTATTTTGGATATAAAAAAACTATTTTCGGTTAGCTCCTGTAAATACACTTGACTGAAAATCAGAGCGGATTCTTTTTATCTAGATTGCTTATTCTGAAATTTGATGTTCCTATTTTAATTATGACAATTCTAAACTTCTGTCACATGGTACGTCAAACTAGTTTTCGAAAAATTCAATCACAAATGTTTCATCGTTACATTGGTCATACGACAATCTCAAATAGTAAGCACTCCTTTAATTAAATTAATTCACTTTAATTTTTATTTTCTATCAGTTCTTATTTAATACCTAAATGTATTTACCTTTGATTGAACTTAGTACTCTCTTCTGCTGAATCCAATTTGTCTAAATCTGCAACTGATCACACCACAACTGCTCCACTCAAAACCACGGTGAAAACCTCAACTGACAACCAAACTGCCAAAATGTCCATAATCAGGAGCCAAATTAATACAGGAAACCAGTCCGCCCCTTGAATCAGCGCACACACAAACCCATCACAGCACAGATCCAAACAGACCCCAGTCGTAGTTGTTTTTCTTTAATATTCAATGCAAATTACTCATTTGAAGTACGTTACAGCTTAGCACCAAGAATCGTGGCCAGAAACAAGCCACCAAACATCACTTGACAAGCCCCACAAACATGCTCACTCTGGCAACAACTTCTATGCGATCCTCTTTCCTTGTAAATCGTTCCTTGTTATCCAATTCAATCGATGCAAATATAAAATGTAATCTTACAATAAACTTTATTCAGTATTCCTCTTCCTTTTATTTGCTTTTGTAGATTATGAGCCCAGAATCACATCAGTTGGCCCAGTTAAGATTTTTCAGGTGTCTTTATTTTGTATCCACAACAGAAATTCATTTTGGTCAACATGTTTACATCATAATTGTAGGAGCTTTTAGCAATATTATAACAGCTTTAGCAATAACAAATTACAAAAAATAGTAGGGAAACACTAACTTTAAAATAAACTACCGATTCATTTCATTTGGCCCATATGATCAAAATATCATTTCGTTCATCTTAGTATGTTTTGGTTGAAGTGAAACAAGCTGTTTATTGTTTAATAACATATAGACAGTCGGGTGTATTTTTTTTGCGAAAATGGTACGTGGTAAAGCTATTCTCAATTTGTTGAATTTTGATCATTCCTGTGGCAAAATTTACAAACAATTGCGATTATGGTATTATATAGTGTATGAAATATTGCGAAACTATAAAACAACAGAATCCATAGAAGAAAAGCCAAATTTGAGACGAACTCCAAATATTACACCAGCAAATTTAAGAGCTTTACAGATATGGGCCAAACGATATTATTCTGGGCTCGTATAACTGTTTTAGTTTAGTATTACCACATTCTTTATATTCCTCCATATAGTCTGCATACCTTCTATCCATTTAACATTTTCTTTCATTTCTTTTACACCACGCTAATTTTATCTTAAACTCCAACCCTTACATGCACCAAACATGTTTTATAAACATTTTAAAAGGGTTTTTACAAAATTCGGTTACATGCTTTTCGTTTCAAAATTTTCTATATCAATCATTAAAAACATCTCCTTAACGATTTCGCTTATTTTGCAATCCAACACACTATAAAAGCCTTATTATTTGATTAATACCTACTATGTTCAATAGTATATTTCGAAAAAGTATTTGTCATCAATTTCCAATTTTATTTTAGATATTAAATTAAGTTAGAATCCTTTTGTTTCTAAATCAGCTTCATTTTATTAAATTATAAATTCTATTTCCTTTCTTTACTAAATGAATCTTAATAATTTTAATATCCAATTCACATCTAAATTCATCCCCATTATTTTCAATTACTGTTTTCTTTTAATCTAATTAATCTGAATTTTTATAGAGCTCTGTACCAATATCATAACAATATATTAAAGTTCCTGGGAGCTTGTATTGGAGTATTATAAGATTATCATGTATCCACTCGCTCCTTCGGAGCTAAGAATGAGGGCCCCACTGAACGCTAATTATCGTAATTCGCGTGATTCTTTTGGGTCATTTATTGCTTGCTGTTAAACTTATATTGATTGGATTAAATTTGTTATTGTTGTACCTTTTTGCAATTATATCTTAGAGTTTTTAGCTGCTGACAGTCTATTAAACAACCCTTTCAAATAGCTTTATTTTTTTTTCTTCATATTTCTTTCTTACTTTCTAGAATGAAAATTATCTGAGTTATGGAAATTTGCGTCTTCAATATCGCAATCTTCAAACATTATAAACATGAATGGTAACGCTGCATGATAGTGCATATTGGTGCTATACCCAGTCATAACTAATTTGGTTTTTGTATACTGCGCATATTAACGGGTTTATATAAATATAGAGTGTTATAGGTTGTAAACTCTATACTTTTGTATTTATTTATTATCGTTTACCTCTTGTTACCTTAGCGGTGTAGAGGCTGGTAGTTTGTACGCAAGTATCTGGCGGTATAGTGCCCAACTTGCCCCGATTTCGGGTTAAAAAGTTGGAGCGAGCTCTTTGAGCATGCGCAGTAACCATTGTGTTAGATGTGTGTCTTGGTGATGCGTGCATCTTGTTTTGAGCAGAAAAAGATAATTTGGTGCCAACTGTGAATGTTCTCACCGGACCCGGTACGGATCGCCGGGGCTACGAAAAAATTCAGCCCACCGTGGGATTCGAACCGAAGACTTGCTTAATGCAAGCCTAACGCTCTACCCGGCTTCGCTGTACTCTTGTAATGAAATTAATAATAATACTAGCAACTCAACTTTGGGCATCAAATTATTATGAGCATTTATTGCAAATTGAGAAAAGTATATTTTGTCCTGAAATATAAGTTTAAAGAAGTATAAGTTGTACACCATCTATAATTTTCATTTTCGTGAAATGCATACAAAAATTTATAAAATTAATGATAGCAGCTGGGACAAACCAACAAACATCCAAGCAGAAAGTCTACAAACAGCACTCAAGAAAATGCTAAACCAACACTTGCTCTCCTTTACCAAAGGTTCACCGCTACCCACTTTTAACAGTTAGCTGTACACCGAGATGTTTGCATTACTCTCGAAAACAACCACTCCTTAGAGTAACTTACTAAAGCAGTTAGTTACTTCCCACCTTTAAGAAGGGGGGCTGCACGCTTATAAGTGGTTCAAGTGAATCACCTTTCAAGGCTACGGAGTCGGCACTTTAAATTCGGTGTATGTTGGAAGAAATAGATGATGTGCAACGCCTAGAAGCGAAGAACCCTTGGGCCGACATGTTAAGATGATGTGCTTTCCATACCGTCACTAGAGATAAACGTCATGCGAGGCTGATCGTCTTTGGCATTTGGGAAGTCTCTGTGTGAATATCAAAAACTAAGCAGGCAAACTTAATTACAGGTTCACCTCCCTAAATATAAAAATTTAGAAACCCTCCGAACAGCAAGGGATGTCTGGATAAGGTAAACTGCAGCAGGTGGAGAAACAGCATCAACAGCACCCGCACTTGCAGCGAACCCAAATGCAGCTACAATCGCAACCGCAGTCGTCAGGAAAACGCCAAGACGATGCTCCTCCACAAACCTCCATGGGGATGGATGACTCCGACTCCATAGGCATTCACATCCGGGAAAACTGACTGGAAAAGGAGCTGCAGAAGGACGAAGAAGCAACGACGAGTAAGGTAAATATGTTGTATTTACCTATGTCCAGGACAGCTGGACTATACAGCAAACAAATTAACTTGCAACACTGTCGGGCGGCTGCAGCAACCTGATACAGACGCATAGGCACTATGCAAGACATTTCCCTCACCTGGGGTAGTTAAATCGAGGATCTCTGGGCAACCAAAATGGTACAAGTTTTGTGGATAAAAACACAATAAGCCAAGGCTCTGTATTCTTATACCGGGTCGCATCAAGCCTTTATTCTCCCGCACCTTAGTGACCGTTCAGATTAGTTCTGATGTTAGAGGAACAAATAGATGTGATTCTAGTTTTAGCCCACCTTCCAAATAGATTCAGGTTACCCCCTCCCTTTATATTACAGAGATGATAGACGTTGGTAAGTAGCGCACAAGATACAATTTCGAACTAAAGAATCTATACAACCAACCAAATATAGTATGGAAATGAAATAAGAAGTAATAGAGTAGGGTGGCTACGGCATTTGAATAAAATCGACACATCGAGGGATGGTAAACTTATTTTTGAGAAAAATGTTTAAGGGAAAAGACTAAAAGGTAGACATGGACACAGTGGATAGGCAATGTTGAAAATTACTTGAAAGATGTAGGAGTTAGTAATTGGAAAAGATTAGCAACATATAGGAAAAGATGGAAAAAAGTGAGGAAGCCTAATGATCAGGCGTAAGAGTGACTAACTTACCACCCTGGTGTAAACCAAAAAGTTAGGGAACTCAACTAGAGAGGCCATGGGCTTTAGTGGGTTGATGAATTTCGTCAACTATTTTTCCTTTTAAAAAGTAAAAAAAAATATGAAACAAATTTTGATAAAATTATTACCCATTCAAAAAATGCTTTCCCTAGATGAGTACTTTTAAATTTACTAACAAACATTTAAATGTAAAAACTATCTTAACTGAAAACGAGAAAAACAGAAACTTTAAACAATCGTAACTTTCCTGTTTTTATTCTGGAAATCAGAAATAATAAGCATATGTTGATTAGTGATTACACTTGCACTTTCTGACATAGTTTTTTTGTTGTTTGGAAAATGTGTTATTTTGCTCTAGTCAACATAATTTTAGCAAATTCGTTCTCTCAATTAGTTGTTCATATGGGCAGCATTAAAAAGCCAAAATTTCTTCTTATTTCCAAGTGAAATAGAATGAGAACAGTTAAAATAGCATATTTATATTGGTCTTTATAAATATAAATCCAAACCTCTTAATATAAATATCAATTATACAAATTATGTATATACCAAAATGAAAAATCTATTCAGGTTTCCAGTTTCTCTCGCGCGCCTGTGTGGGTATGTGCCAACTCAACATCTTAAAGATTACAGGCACTGCGGGCAGAGCAAAGATTTCTGCAATTAATTTCTTAGCGGAGCTTGAGGCTAGATGCGGTATTCTGAAGTTGCTTTTGTAATTAATAAATTAGTGCCATCAAAATTCCAAAGCGTGTAAATACAACGCTTTTGCGTTGAAAGGCCGAAAGGGCCGCACACAAAACAAGTTTCACCCTTAAAGAATATTTGGCCAGAGACATGAATGCTGCAAGTCAAGTCCTTGCCTATTTGTGTTGCAGTTGACAAGCCAGGGTTCTTCTTTCCTAGGAGAATACCGGCTTAGCTAGGACGTTGTAGCGGCGTTGGGCGTTAGTCCCGAAACACCAGGTGTCTTTTACTAGACGAAAGAAACAGCAGCGTTTCCCTACGGGATGTGGCAATGTGAGGCTTTAGATTGGACCACAATGTGCTTTTCTCGTCGTAGGAGTGGAAGTAGGATTTCTGGAGGTGGGAAAGAGCAAACCGATAGGCGGTCCGGCTTCAGGCTGGCAGAATTCACGGATCCTCTAGCTGCAAGTGTCGGGGATTAAGCCTCTCTTAGGGTTTAATGCTAGGAAAGCTAGAGCTGTGGATTCAAGTGCCTTTACGGGCTAAGCATCTTGCTATTATACCCATATGGCTGCCTATTGTCGGAAATATCTTTTAGTGGTACCTGGTAGGGCTGCGTGATGGTTATTCACTTGATAACTTCACGTACCGCAAACCTTTCGCGTGTATTGTAGTTGGAGGTCGACCATAAATTGTGACTGCAGTTGGCGGCTTTCAAATTCAAACACACTAATTACGTTTTAAATCCAATTTAGGTTAATGCTAGTCACAGATATATATCAATGTTGTCCCAATTTTGCCCCTAAAAGGTAAATAGTAGGCCTACGTAACAGTAACTCGATTGGTATGTTATGTAATCTAGTTCTTTTTCTACTTCCTTTTGCATTAAACCAGTGGCCTGTTAGTTCCACAAAGTAGTGGGTCATGAATCCTCTTTACTTGTAAGTAGGGTAGGTGAATAGCATTTTTCGTCAAAAATCGAGAAAGAGTTCTCTTACTAGGGATTAACGACTACCATAGGTGTTAGCGTGGTAGCCAGAGTTTTTTAAAGATCTTTCTGTGGAGTCGCCGGAAATCCAACCCAGACCGACCGCCTGAGAGTTGAGCATTTGCTCACGGGGCCATTCGCTCACTATAATCTAGTTGTGAATGTTTTCGTCCACATAAGTCCTTGATCTTTCTTCAGATTCTTCCTTTTAAAGCTATATTTCGACTGTATTATAATACATTGAGAATCTTATGCATTATTCAATTCAATCTGATAAAATAGAACAAATAGGGAGATCAATAAGAAAGAAGAAAGTAATTATTACATTTAACCACCTAGACGACTTTTCCAACAATACTATTCTAGTTTATATAGATTTGCAAATACGTGTGCAAGAGGAAATATATCTACTAATATTTAATACAGTTTAGGAAAATTAGTCAGCTAATTATCTTCTTATATAATATATTTGACGTTTCGTCAGCTTGGCTGACTTCCTCAGAAATTACACATTATGTTGAAATACAATAGACTAAAAAGGAAAATGAGATTAAAGTTAGATTAACTAAACAATGTATATTTACTCTTACCTTATGTAATGTCGATTGAAATTTTTAGATTGTAAGGTTGTAAAATGTTCAAAGGTTAATAATTATTATCTCATTTTCCTTTTTAGTCTATAGTATTTCAACATAATGTGTAATTTCTGAGGAAGTCAGCTAAGCTGACGAAACGTCAAATCTATTATATAAGAAGATAATGAGCTGACTAATTTTCCTAAACTATATTGAATATACCTAAAAGACAGCTGTTATAAACAAATATAAGTTTAATATCTACTAATCTTTCAGAAACTCTTAGGCGGTATCCACCTGGTCTAACTACGGACAGAAAATGCATGAAGCCCTACGTCATAAAAGCAGAGAATGCAGGAGAACGACCCGTACATCTAGATAAAGGTACAATACTCTGGATACCAATCTGGGCGATTCACATGGATCCGAAATACTATCCTGAGCCTGGCAGGTTCGATCCTGACCGATTTAATGATGAAAATAAGCACAAAATCAAATCGTGTACTTACCTTCCATTTGGTATAGGACCAAGAAGCTGCATCGGTGGGTTTCTGAAAGTTTACAAAACCATGACTTGATCTTTCCTTTTAGGTGCGCGATTTTCACTGTTGGAAACCAAGCTAATTGTTGTAGAACTTTTACGAATCTTTGAAATGGTGCCTGTTGATAAAACGAAAATTCCTCTAAAACTGAGCAAATCTAATTTAATTCCCTTACCTGATGAAGGAATATGGTTGGGATTGAAACCAAGATAAAGTCGCACTTCCTTCGTGTCAATATTTTAACCTAGCTGCATTGGTGCCTAGTTTGACAGAATAACATGTCGGCTTTCTGCTGCCTATGTAAAGTAATATTTGGCTTGGCCGTTTTATTACCTTGGTAACTTTGTGTCAAGTACTATCAGTACTTCGGCTATTATGCAAGATGTGAAGCGGCATTAAGAAATCTATAACAATCCTAAAGATCGTTTTAATTGTACAGAAATATTAGAAAAAAAAGCAGAAACTTGACGACAAGACTATTGATTTACCTCACCAGTTACTTAATTGTTTATTTTGTTCAAAAAACATCGTTTTGTCTGCTAGTTTTAAGGTCGAGCTTAGTAGCTGTTATGTGCCTGATTTGGGTTCTTGCATTCTTCCTTCTCGAGTAATGTTATGTTTCCTGGTTTTGTTAGGGCTTTATGAAAACATTATTTTTCTGGCAACTTACATATTTACTCGTTTCAAATTAAGTATCTTTTTTGAACTTTTGGAGGTTAGGTATGTGTTCATATGCCGTTAGGGATTTTTAGTCAACTTATGGAAAAGGGAACACTGCAGCAGACAGTGTCTCTTGTCCCACAAGTGTGACTTTACTTGCACGTTCATTCCCTTTATTACATTATTTGACTCATCTGATCGAATCTGTGGGTGATATTTCGTACTGTTTTAGCTTTTCAGGCGTTTTTTCGTTGTATTTCCGTACTGTCGATTTATTTTGTTGAAGTTATTTGTTTCTTTGCCGAGAGTCAAAGCTCACTTGCTTAGTAATTTCCTTCTGCGTGAAGTGCTCTAAAGTTATTTTCCCAATCTTTATTTTTGGTTAGTTACCTAAAATCTGGGAAAAACATCTTTTGGTGAATCTAATGGGGTTAGTGCTTTTCTAGTAAATTCTGTCATGAAATACTTGGTGAAAATTTGCCCTTCTGTGCTTTTATCCCATTTTTTGGTGGTTTTTGATAAGTCAGTTCCGTCTTCTCATTCTATTTGGGAGTGGAGATAGATTTCTAAGCCAATCTACATCTGAAATAAGTTTTCGCTTATTTGGTTTTTTATTTTAGTGGCGACTTACCCCTTCTCCATAGAAACTTAACTGGCACGATAGAGGCTATTAATTACGAACTATTTTGGGTATTCACAGCAAGCTATCCTGTTTATATTGAAGTGTTGTAAGACTATTATTGGATGGTTTCTGTACTGCCGTCTCTTAGTGTTCATAGGTCACATTGTACAAGTCACTCAAATAAAATGTTTTTTTGTTGTTATTATAGATTTAATTATTTTAAACATATTAAATGCCCAAGTAATTAATTGTTCTAATAATAATTGTTCCATATAGCGCGTTGCTACAGAAAACATGTTATTTCTAGAGATCAATTTATAACGCAAGAACCAACACCACGAGGTATAACCAGTAACTGTACCAAATATTACAGGCAACTATTTGCCTTAAAAAAAAACAATCAAGTTACATTACTGTTAGACTAGGCGCCAGTACTCATATCAGTTTTATGTTTTGTGTGGCGAGTGAAACAAGGTGACGCGCACTTAGGTCTCAAGATAAACCCGTTGTGCTACCTCTAAGTCACATGTGTGTATATATGTCGTGCGTGATCTTGTTACTTTAACTCGTAGGCTAGTCTTAAGAGGAAAGAGAAGTTAATTGTATGCCCACGTGGGCCTCAGTACCGATGCGAACCAAGGACTTGCTTAACTGCAATCTTGGTACTTTACCCACTATGCCACCCAAATAGTGTTTGTGTTCTCTTTGTATTATTGCTACTATTATTCAAGATTTGTAAACTATATGCAAAATTATTTGTAAAAATACAGAATGCATTAAAATGTTAAATATTCAATATACTAATATACGATTTTTACAATCTAGATTATTATTATGCGTTTTTATTTTATTTTATTGTAGACAAATTAATTCCAATGGGTTTTTACATTAAAACTTTTGACAGTAGCTTTAGGTGAAAATGTTATTTTCAATACAAGTTAGCGGTTGAAAATTTTTACCATGTATTAGCTTTCAGGCTTTCAGATTGCGGTCGATTAATTCCCGGATCTAACTAAGAAATTGCAAGAGCATCGCACTGTGGATGCCTTTAAAGGGCTCCTCAACTACAGAAAAATATAACTCGTCTCAAATGCCAGTGAAGTTATGCTACATGTTATATACTGTTTGAGGCTTTCGCGGTTACACGAATTATTCTTTTTAACATAAAATTTCGGCTTCGATCGCGTAGTATTTGTAGATGAACACCTAGCATTCTCTGGCTTAATGTGCTTTGCACCTTGTGAACTCTAGCAAAAACCCGCGCGATGGTCTTGCAGCTTGAATCATCAGAGTGAACGTTGCACTAAGAACTGAAGGGTAAAAAAAGGTTCAGGGTTATTTCAATTCCCCCAACTGGGGGCGGGCTGCTATAGGGACCTTCCGTCCCTCTTCAGCCAAGAACGGAAATTATAGGATGGGTGAGAGAAAGGAGGGGTGGGGAATGGAAGAGAGGCCACGAAAGGTGGAGAAGTACTGCCCCGGCATTCGCCTCAAAGAAGGTACTCTGTTGACTCAGGAAAACAGCCTAAAAACCTGAATCAGAGCAGACGGCCAGGGGAATCGAACCCGCGACCTCCCGAATGCTAAGCAGATGAGATAACCGCTACTCCACAGAGCTCGGTGAATATAGTAAATATAGTTTATCTACTCCAGTGGGATAAGTAACTCATTACGTCACTCATTTGACACTATTTCAGTTAGGTACTAAAGCTCATTACACCACTCAGTTATGTAATGGTTTCATTACGCAACTGAGTTGTGTAATGACTTCATTACGTAACTGAAATAGTGTCAAATGAATGACATAATGACATTTGCCTACTAAAATATTTTTGAAAATTACAGATCTGACATTTCTCTTAATGCACTTTCAATTTTAGGCAGTCGTAGATAACATTTTGTACAATACATGTGTGATAATGCATCATTAATATACTTGTGTGCTTACATAACTCGTGCTACGCACTCGTTTGTAACTTAGACACACGTATATTAATGATGCTGTTATCCCACTTGTATAGTAAATAACTATTAGGGTATTGTGAATTTCGAAAAAATACCAACAAAACAAAATTCTAAATCGTTCAATACAAATTAAAGTTACCGAAAAATATCTTTAGAAAATGAAGAACGAAGATGAAGATGAAGATTTGGACATCGGTCGGCTCGATTACCTGCAATAATCCCGCACCTGAAAAGGGTCGTCTTAAGTCTCTCCTTCAGTTCGACCACATAGCTTATGGCTTAATCACCTTAATTGAGATCGAGTATCTTAGCTATTGAATAAGCAATTACCTATCCAGTATCTTGTTTAACAAAGATTTTTAAAACTTTTCCAAGAATATTTTCTTTGAATAGGTGGGGATTGTGCTCAACCAATCGAAATAGGCGATGGGGTTAATGAGGGTACATAGCAAAGAAAGTATTTAGTTTAATTCAGCTTTTACTAAATAAAGAAGTGTGTCTAAAATGGAAGTAAAATCTATGCTTAATGAAAAGAGTAACAATTTGTTTTTGCTCAATAACTATAAGTTTTCTAAAGGTCATTTAGCAAAATGTTGGAAAATTTGTTGGCCCTGTATTAACAGAAAGTGTACTTCCAAAATCTACACTGCGCACGACAAAACCACTGTATTGGAAGCAATCCTCAACCACAAACCTCAGAATTCTTTGAACCTCCATCGATTTTTATGAAAATTTGGAATTAAGCTCATCTTACCGTTAACTTCAAAAGTGAGATATGCCCGACTTGCGCTTTTTGTTTTTAAGGGGTAAAACTACCCCTTCGTGAAAAAAATAGACAAAAATGCAGGTTTAGCCATTTTATGGATTCACATCTTATTTAATTATGTAGAATAAAGTTTCTTTCGTGTTCTCGAACATGATTTACGATGTATTCAAAATTTTCAACCTTTAAAAAGCTATGCCTAAATTAATTTAAAAAAATATATATTGCAGTGGATACGTGTGAATAATTTTATATTTGTTTACTTTTACTTCACGTTCCAATACATATTAATAATTTTACCAAAGCACAAATATGATATTATTTGTATGCTTATTTAATTCAAGTACCGAAAATTTAACTTTATTATAACTTTAAATTGAATTATATTTTAAAATACATGAGTACTCCTTTTCCTCAGGGTATGGTTCGCCGAAATCTAGTTTGTTTGTTGCTATTTTATTTTTTATTTGAAATGCAATTATTAATTGTCACTTACTGTCAACTATTATTTCCAAGCAGTGTTTAATGACACCCCCCAATCAATATGACATAAATATAATCCTTTACAATGGTTTTGACTGTATGATATTTAGATTCAAATTTGCATATATTATTTAATATACTTCTGTCATTAATTTTTAAATTAAATGTCAAACTGACAGCATCATCCCTGTAATCTGGGTAAGTACTTTATTTTTATAATGTATCTTTCTTAATATTAATTAATCACCTTTTATTTATTCAGATACCTTCAACTTTACCACTTACTTTGCACTGACACTTCCAAACTCCAACAAAAATACGATACCTTTTGCAGCCCTATAGACGGCTCCGATTTCCAACTATTGACAGCATCTCCAGCACGCCTAAGTATTTATTATATTTCCACCATCTAACAATGTATCCATATCTAATTGACAAATTGTAGCCTCCACCAGTGATCCCGTGCAAATTTCATACAATCCGCAACAGACCAAAACTCCTGTACGGCCTCGGACCAGCGTCTCTCGCAGCTCACACAATGGCACCTTCCCTGCAATGTACTGGACCTCTGCTACACACCCAATTGGTTATGCTTCCTTCAAATCCCAGTTTTAATTGTATTTGATATTCCAAAAATCTTGCCTTGGACTATTTATTTCATTTGTAATGTGCAACCAACATACCCCTTTACATTTTATTAAAATTCTTCGTTATTTTAATGGGCTTTATTATGTATTTACACAATTACAACATTTTTATATCCATTTTATATCAAATTTTTTGTTGTTTTTTTTAAGTTGTTATTCTAAAAATCATCCCAATTTTTTATTGCTATCCTAGACTACCATTATACCTGCCTGCTACATGTTATAAATAAATTTGAATGGTGCTCACTTTATAAATTGTTACAAATAGAATTTTATTCTGTCATATGCAACATTCAACTTTGTATTTATTGTTAATTTGTGTTGCCATCATCAAGTAGTACTCATTATGTAATAACTTTCTTTTAAAATGTACTTTGAATCTTTGAGTTTCAATTATTATTCAATTAAATAAGCAATCATTAACACAATTTTTTCTCATTTTATCATTTCAGTATAATTACTGTATTGAATTTTTCATTTTTGATTCATGTAAATAAATAACCGTATTTAATGTAATACATGGCCTCTATATACCATAGCAATATATACGTGTGTCCGCGGATTGATTACCATAACTCCCTTAACTTTAAAGCTACAACGTCCATTCAAACATCATTTTACAGGTAATTTTAAGGGCTACAAGATTATATACATTTAGACATGCTCAAATTCTAAAAAAGTAAAGGGTTGAACGGCTCGGGAGGGGTGGTCCCCGCACTATAATGCAAACTTCTAACATTTATATCTCCGTTATTTTTTTTCCTACAGAAATAAAGAAAAATTAAAATGTTCGTTAAGAAAAAACCCACATTTTTGTACTATATTATTTTTTACTTTTTTTTAAGTTTTAGTTATTTTGAAATAAGGTATTTTTTTAAGAAATTTGAAAAATAAATTTTTCACTTTCATCATATTTTTTTCGAAAAATACGCATGCCAACCCAGCCAAACTATTGGATTACATGAGTAATACTAAAATAAAGTAATTTGTAAAGGAATAATGGTCAATATCAATTCTGGTGGAATGGCTGGGTTTTATCGCCCTTTTTTTGCAAAAATTCGAGTGGTCCACCGTTTTTGCATCGTAACTCGCTTAGTTATAATGCAATCGACTTTTAACAATGCTAATTTTAAAAGTCCTTCCACTCGCTATAAAAAATGTTCTATAAGTTTTTCCCGAAAAATACATCGGTTTTTCGTTAATTAACGTTAATTACATCCAACCAAGTTGTTGCAAAAAAAATCTTCTTCAACGAGCCATAACTCCCTTCATTTTGGACCTAGAGCATTCATAAAAAACCAATCTCTTTATTGTTTTATAAGCTTCATTTATGTTTATTACAACTTATTTAATAGAACGCAAAGTTTTCGACTTATTCGCGAAAAACAGTCCAAAAACATGAACTTTTATCACAAAATATCTAAGTCTTCAATCGCGAATAGCTCGAAAAATATCGATCGATCGAAAAAACTTTATAGAACATTTTTTACATAGAATTTGTCCCTCGATTCATTTTCGAAGTGATTTTCAGTGAACACATCGGCGCTATGTCACTTTTGCTCCTTGAGCCATCCCCTTACTACTCACCAAATTTCACGTCAATCGTTCAAGGTTCAAAGAATTCGGAGCGAAAAACCTTCAACGACTGGAGTAAAGCGGAATATTGTACAATTAACAGGCAAGTGGCAGTAACGGTGTAAAATTGTTCGACTCTTAATCTCTGGATTACTGTTGAATTCAATTAAGACATGCACAATAAATACTTATATGAGCCAATTGTATTTATTAAAAAAAGATCTGTATCTGTCATATTGTAATGCAGCATACCGTATGAATGATACATTTATTTAAAATAATATCCAGATATCTATTTTACAGCATGTGATGTAACAGTTGTATGTTCTAACTGGTGGTGTTGTAAAGGGCAAACACAGGGTGTTTATATTAAGTAGTAAACAAATAACTTGAATTGATAATCTACGATAATTGGTCACGTTAAGGGTTAAATTCCCATTAACTGTGAAGAATAATAATTGATGATTTACTACGTAGTAGCAATATATTTTTCTCTACGATCAAATTTGACTATAAGTCACAAATATTATTCAAATAAAAAAATTCAAGACTGTTTGATTTAATTTAACGTGCTATTTTACTACGAAGCCAGTAAAAAAGCGAAAATGAGTGTTGTGGTATGCTGTTGAACTGTCTATCCACAGGTTTCAAAGAGCTACAACGAGTTTTGTTTTGGTCGGGAAAACCCCAGGGAGGTGTTTGCTGACTAGAATTTATCCAGTTAGGAGCTGAGATAACACGTTCAGGTACAAGATAGACAATCAGAAGGTTAGTGCCCATTTCTTATGAAATATTAAGAAGTTATATAGCAAGTTTGGTGCGTCAAATCAGTAGTATAGTTCTAAATATATTTAGAAATTATATTTAGAATTAATTTTCTAAATTTAATAGCTATTCGAGTACTCGATGTCGAATTTACATTTTGGTATTAGGTTATTTTTTAGAATATTCATTTAAATCAAGTTTGGATATTTAACATTTGATTAAACTATTTGTGACAACATCTATTTATTTTTGTAATGTCAGATCAAACTTCGATGTGCTACTAACAAACTGAAAATATGAATTTAATTTCGTGAAGTAGCTTTAACTATAAGAGAAAGTTGTTAGTTGAAAATTTATTCATTCCGCTTGGAGTCAGGAATCCCATTGCTTGTAATCACATGACTTAATTCTAAATGTCAAATTGATTTTTGAGATACGTCAAATCCTATTTATTGTATTAAGAGGTAAGGTAAGTACATAATTGAGCTATACCTGATAATGCTTCCTTTAATAGTTAGTAAAAGCGTATAACAGCATAAGAAAGTGATATACTACAATATTTAATAAACTTTTTTTAAATTCTTGTAAATTCATTATTAGTGTTCAACTCAATTATATGCTAGTTATCCTCTATGTTTACATAAACTCTATATTTAATTATTTAATAATTAATGTTTCATTTATTGAATTACTGTTTGTCTTATTAAATTTATTAGAGGTTAGTATTTCTGTTATTTATTTCAATCCAAATTCATATTTTTTAAGTATCACATAAACTTTGTTATTACTGCTTACCATTTCAGATCTGATTTTATTTAATTGAGGTTTTTTTACACTGACTTGATAATGTCTTACTTTCTCGAGCTCTAATTATCTTCAATTTTACCAAATACAATTGAAATTTGTATCAGCTATATCGTATTCCTTCTTGTTTTGTAGTCAGCAATCTTTTTAGACCAGCCTTTATGCACGCACTTGGTCTTTCTCAATTTAACACTTATTTTCTTCTTTATTGTACTACGTATTAGTATGACAATAGATAATTGTACATACCAGTATTATTTCTTGTAAAATTGAATATTTAATTCAGTTTTAAAATTAGACGTATGTCAATCGAATTAATGAATTTTACATCCCTTTCGTTCTTGTTATTTTTAAAATACCCGCCAAAAACCTATTAAATAAAAAAAAACCTTGGTTATTCAAATCGATCATACAGATTCCTAGTTTCAATATTTATGACATTTGTAATTGCCACCAATCAAATGGTTTAGGTTAACAGTTTTCAATTGTGTTTGTCTCCAATTATATGATGATATTAACACTTTTATACCACAAATATGTAAGAAATAAAATTTTGTTTTATCTTTTATGATAACATTTATTTCTTTCAGATAAAGCTTGACTACACACCATTTGAACTATGGTTACAAAATAAAATACGCGCTTTTGTATTAAAAAGTCACAGGATTATTACTTTCAAATACAAGGTCAGTTAAACATTTGCTATAAAAATAACTGTTTTTTTGTGGTATGAACTCCCAAAGGATTTCTATTGAAGAGATACGGTTTTTTGGAACAGCAAAATTATTCTCAAACTTCGTGAGTGTTACTTGGGGTAATTACTGCCGGAACCTGTAGATTCGCGTAAAAAACTGGGTGGGCCCATTCGCGAATCATTACTAATCCTAGAGTTTAGTACATGTAATAGCACATATTTGTGCAGCAGTGTTATGCATTTTTTTAGTATCAATGTGTTTAATAGTATGTTTACCAGGTTTTCGTGTTCATTAGGTACTCAGATATAAATGTTTAACCTAGCGATTGTTCTTTGTCACTCAATATGTTTTTAAATCAATCACGTCATTTAAAATATAATATGATAGTAGGAATTAGTTTCACTTACATTAAGTGCATTCCCAGTTGTTTCTGATTTTTAATTTAATTTATATTTGTAAATAGGCGCTCTTTACAAAATTGACAAAAACTATGGAAAAGAAGTCACAAATTACAGTGTTTGTTTTAAACAGACAATACTGAGCATAACTGTTAGTTTAAAAGATAAGTGAAAGTGTAGAGCACAAAGCTCATTACCACCGGATTTGTCATGTAATCTCTTGTGGGACAATAATCGTAGTAGAAAGGGTTGCCTATGTAGAACAACTTGTTTCAATATTCAGTAATTCAGTGCTATTAATTTCTGACTTATTTATAATTTTTCCTACACATAAGTTACCTAATTTTTCGAAATTTCTAAATAGGTTAAACCATAACCATAAGATCATTGCGCTCACCAAATTACTAGATTATATATAGAACTAGATTTATTACGTTTAGTGACTTTTGCGTCTTTAATGTTTATTAAATTTTATTTGAACATTATAAAGTGCACGTGTGTAACTCGCTAACTATCAACAATATGGCGCCTGGTACGGACGCGAGTGCGGACGCTCCGGTCAAAAAGTGCAAAAAATGTAAAATTGTGCCAGCAAATGGACTAAAATGTATTATATGTGGGACAGTTATGCACCCCGGGTGCTTGAAATATTATAATAATATAATAAAAATTGATGATAAACACATAAACTGTTACAAGGTTACAAGTGATAGTGAACAAGGACTTAAACTTAATGTTGATAGTGATAGCCTTAACGACAACGTAGTGCCTGAAAAGGACAACAATACTGAAGTACATTATTTAAAACAAGTGCTAATTGAGAAAGACAATGTCATTAATAGTATGACTGATCATATAAGATCTTTGCAATCTCAAATAAGCGTCCTAAATAAGCTACTGCTAACAAAAGCCGACGAGTCACTAGGCGAATCACCAATGACCTCTAAGTCATCATCAAATAAGGAATTAGATCAAAACTGGATTGCACTAAATTTACAAATAAAGGAAAAACAAGGCATGGACCGGGAAAATATTGCAAGTGCACATAAAAACGGTGCAAAAACAAATAGGGTCAAAGATCTAACAACCAGGACAAGAACAATATCAAGTGCTGAAGTGTCGTGTGCGATAGAACAAGCAACCACAAACCAAAAAATGAATAAAGTAATTAATTTACTTCCAACTTCTGGAAACGATATGTCGTATAGCGAAATAGCTAAAAGAACTGCAAATATAGAAAGTTTCCGACATACCCCTGAGTGGAAGAAACCGGTATCAGGAAATTCACACAGTAAAGCTCCAGCTACTAAGTCGAGTGGTAAACAAACTGGGACAACAAAAATAAGGAATAATAATATCACACTTGGCGCTAACGTCGAAGCGGATATATGCGGAATTGAAAAACTAACGTATCTTTTTGTAACTAGGGTTCAGCCGAAATTTAGTAAAGAGCATATCGCAACTTTCTTACATAAGAATGGATTTACCGATTTTATTTGCGAAGCTTTAAAAAGAAAGTATGAAACTTATAACTCTTTTAAATTAGGAGTTAAGGAAGATCAAGTGGATAAAATTCTGAATAGCGAAATCTGGGGTACAAATATTTTAATTAAACCTTACAGATTTACGAAAAGAAAGGAATCGGATTTTTAATATCCAATGACGATACAGTACCTACTGTTGACATCGAATCTGTTTCTCATAATTTTCCGCATCTGCAACAAAACCCAACAGGCTCTCCAAAAAATAATGGATCATTGGATAAATTATATATTTTATTTTTAAACATTCAATCGGTACGCAATAAATTAAACGAATTAGAAGGTTATTTGGAAGTAAACAACAATAAATACTGTATAGTGAATCTGTGCGAACATTGGCTTTCGTCCCTTGAAACTGAAGTTTTTTCGCCCACTAATCTACTGGTTGGAACTTCCTTTTCCCGGACAACCTTCAAACATGGAGGAGTGATGCAGCTTCTTCGTACAGATCTCAACTTTGTTCGCCTTGAAAACATCTCTAAGCTATCGAAAGAACTACATTGTGAACTCTCTGGGTTGCTTCTACCTGCGGTAAATATGATAGTGGTAATCATTTATCGACCGCCGTCAGGCGACTTTAATACTTTTATTGATATTTTAGTAGAATTATTCGAAATAATTGACTACAAAAAGAAATATGTTGTTATCGGCGGCGACTTTAATGTTAGTTTCAATTCCAGCAACTGTAGACTAGATATTTTATTAGATCTTTTACGAAGCTACGACTTATACAGCTGTGTTACGTTTCCGACTAGGGCTGGCAACTGCCTGGATAATGTATTTACAAATATTGACCTCGATTTTTTGTCGGTAAAACCAGAAGCCACTGGGCTTTCCGATCATCTTGGTGTATCTTTTCAAATTCAGATTACGACTTCAATGTCTCCTAGAACTACTACCAAACTTGATCGTCCTATTACTCAACATGGTAAATGCATACTTTACAAATTGCTTGAGGAAACCAACTGGGACTTTATTAATATTCAAACTTGGAATATAAATGATAAGTTTGACAAGTTTCTCAATATATTCTTGAATAACTTTAAATTTGCTTTTCCTGAAAGAACAGCAAAAATTAAAAACACCGCCAAACAAGCAACCCATTGGTTCTCTCAAGAATTAGAAACAATGCGTTCTACTGTAACGTTTGTTTATGAACTGTGCAATAAGTACCAAACTCCAGAGCTAGTTACGCTCAAAAAAGTGTATAGAAACAACTATAGGCTAGCATTAAAACAGGCTAAGATAAAATCTAATGATGAGATGATAAAAAATTCTGACAACGCTATCAAAACAATTTTCCAAATAATTAACGCCCGTCCTTCTCGGGGCTTGGGTGGTGCAACTCAAGAATCGGATCTTTCTGCTAAAGATTTTAACAATCATTTTGTCAGTGCCGCTGAGAGCACAGTTAACAATCCTCCCGGTTCTTCAGTTGTAGGACACAGAGCCGCCAGTTTGAAACAATCCAATATAGGATTTAAGTTTATTAAGGTATCTTGTGCAACAGTTAGGAATACTCTGGGATCTTTAAAAAACAACAGAAGCAAAGATTTTTACGGACTCAGCGTTAGCATTGTAAAAAGTATGACTGATGTCATTATTTCTCCTTTAACAAAAATCATTAATTTATGTATTACTGAAAGCATTTTCCCGGATGCTTTAAAAATAGCCACTGTCGTACCAATACACAAAAAAGGAAATAGGTCCGATGTGAATAACTATAGACCTATATCACTAATAACAATTTTTTCAAAGGTTTTTGAAAAAATTTTGAAGGATCAAATCCAAACCTATTTTGAAAATAACAATTTACTAGATAAATGTCAGTTTGGTTTCAGGAAAAATCTCTCGACAAGCGATGCACTGATAACTTTTACAGAAAAAATAACCGCCACCTTTGAACACGGACAGATCTCCTTAGCAACGTTCATTGACCTCACAAAGGCCTTTGATTGTGTATGCCACGAGCTTTTAGTGGAAAAGTTATCCGATTATAATTTTGTTCCAAGCAGTCAACATTTAATAAAATCATATCTGTACAATAGAAAACAACTTGTTATTTTCAATAACCATTTATCCGATTTGCAAATTATCAAATACGGTGTACCACAGGGATCAATTTTGGGTCCCCTCCTATTTTTAATATTTATTAATGACTTTCCACAGCAAGTTCGTGACACTGACACCATTCTGTATGCAGATGATACCACTCTCGTAAGCACTGACAGTGAGATTATTTCTGCAATAAATAAAAACCACGTTGCTCTAGAGGATGCTGAGGCTTGGTTCAGTAAAAATCGCTTACGTATTAACCCAGATAAAACGGTAAATATTTTGTTTCCACTTAAAAAAGTACCGATAAACATAGGTGAAGTAAGTACAAAATTTCTTGGATTGGAAGTTGATAAAGCGTTACAATGGAATGTACACGGTGAAAATGTAGCAGTAAGGCTGTGTAAAAATATATTTTTTATTAGAAGTCTGACCAGCTCTGTGTCAACAAAAGTATTGAGAATAGCTTACTTTGCTTTAATACACCCGATTCTCTCATACGGACTAATTGTATGGGTCACTCTACATCTGTGCACAGAGCCTTCGGACTTCAGAGACGCGTAGTCAGAATTCTAGCCCAAAAAGGTTACCGCTCTGATTGCAGGGAGAGTTTTGTGGCTCTGCGCATACTCACTTTACCTTGTCAGTATATACTAACCTGCTTGATTTATACTAAAGCTAATCTGCCGAATTTAACTACTCACAAGCAGGTTCACAACCATGACACTAGAGACAAATCAAACTTATGCCCCAACCCTATAAGGCTATGTAAATCTCAAGTAGGAACCAAATATTACGGTATAAAATTTTTTAATCTGTTACCGGAAACAATACGAACTCTCCTTGCAAAACAATTTAAAACAACTGTAAAACAGTACCTGCTAAAGAAGCCCTTCTATTCGTTTCAGGAGTTCTATACCCACAACTGGATCAATGTAAAACAATAGTAATTTTAATATGTTTCTGCACACTTCAGTTTTAATTTACTAGACTTGTAGATGCACTGAGGCTATTGTAATTTATTTTTTTTTCGACTTGTGTAAAACATGTATGTTACAAACACCAATAAACACTATGACTATGACTATGACTAACTTGAATAAATGACTTTTTTTATTTAACAAGTTTCGTAAATTGTAATTGACGCAGTCGGTAGGATAGTCAAAAACAAAAGTCAAAAATCGCTTAATTTTTGTGTTTCAACACCTAATTCGTCATCCAAACAACGAACCAAGAAGACATCTGCAATTCGAAAAAAGGAACAAGAATCGTCCACATTCGACAGCCAGAGCTTTCCTTCAACAATCCAGGACTCAACAAACCTAAAATCGTCCAAAGAGCCATACAGCGCTAGACCAGCCCTCCAGAAATCAAGTACGCTGAGACCGCAAGAGGTGAAAATGCCCCGGATAAGAATCACTGGGTCTAGTCAAGTAAGAATATGTGTACAATCACAAAGATATTAATGTAGGACAAATTTCATTAGCAAGTTCAAAAAGAGGATTTATTTACTAGATATAACAGCTCATTTTGGAACACAAGTTGTTAAAATAATATTTACTACTTTTAAGCATCTAATAACAGAATTCAATTGATTTATCAACACATTCTCAGGAGAATTGTTGTTAATAATTGTGTTCGTTATTAGCCATTGCTACTCTTAAACCAAATTCAGGTGTAGTTAGCGGTAAGCCAGCCCAGCAAGTGTTACTGCTAGGGTAACTTAATCTCTTGCTGTGCTCGCACTACATGAGCATGATTTCTATTAATAGAATTACAAGCCCGGCTTTTAAAGCAAGTGCATTGGTTTCCTGAAGGGGAGTAAGTACACCTTTCACTTGTTGCAAAGCAATAAAACGACGGTTAATTTTAAGATTTAGAATTTTTAAGCGCTAGGTAGTAAATAAGCAAATTACCTGTATTCGCAAACAAATTGAAAATTTATTCAAGGAAACGAAGGGCTTCTATAGCTCTTCGAAAATTTAAACATTGAAGAAGTACTTCCTCTTGTACCAGAAAATATGGCACAAGCAATCCATTTGGAATACCTCAAGACGGTACCAGAATTTGATGGCACTTCGTACAAACTATGGGAATACGCGAGAGCCGCCGAAGTTATAATAACTCATTTCTTTCCTGAGGGACCAACATGAATAGCATTAAAAACGCTATTACAACAATCATTGGCAGACCAGGGATTAATTGCTATTGAAACAAAAAAAGCAAGATTATTTTAAAAAACGCCAGCAAGTTAAGAGTTTATTGTATTCCAACATTTCCAACGTGCAATTAAACGAATCAACTGAACCAGTTCGAGCAACCAAAAGAACGCTTTACGACAGTTTGACACTAAAAGCATTCCTAACCGGGCTCAAACAACACAACCAATGGGAAGTTTCTTACAAGCCAGAGGACCAGCTACTCTAGACAACGCAATTAAATATTTAATAGAAGATGAAAACGTAAATTACAACAAAAATCGAGACTTATCAGAACAGTATAAAAAACAAATTAAAAACCATTTCCACCGCATAATTTAAGACTGAACAATCCAAGCCAAGCATGCAATCAGCACCAAGAAATTTTAACCGTTTTCCTAGCTACGCACATCAAATGCCACAACCTATACAAAGAAATAAAAATCCAATTCAGCCGAGAACGCAACAGCAGTAGCAACCTCAACAAAGAAACGTATTTGCACCCAGAAATACAGAAGTTAGACATCTACCAAAACCAACACCAATCGACACTAGTTCGAGTAACACCAGAACAGTACAATCACCAAATAATAGATTCATTCCTTCAGCACAGAATTCGTTTACACCAAGAGCTACATCGTACATTAGGCAGTCCAATCAACCTAGAAACTTTATTTTGGAAGAGTTACACTTTTAAGAGGAGCCCGAGGAAGAAGACTACATTCGGCAATATTATTATGAAGAGGAACAAGGAAATGATAATTACTACAAATAACAGGATTTTACTCTACCTGCCCAGAACAACAACGATACGTAGAGCAACCAATAAATGATCAATTACCAGTAGAAATTATATCAGTTAATAACCAAAATTCAACGTTACCATGTATTTACATTCCACAACTTAAGTCAAAGTTTTTAATCGACACCGGAGCATCTACATTTCTTATTAAACCAGCAGTAGCGTATAAATATTTCCCGGAGTTAATAGTAGAAGAACAGTAGTTACCATCAATATTGACAGTTAATGGCACTCATAAATTCCATCGATTTAATTTTTACAATAAATACGATGAACTCATTGGAATAGATGTGCTAAAGGAATTAAAAGCAAAAATAAATTTCGAAAAATGCCTTTTGAAAACACCACTGACCCACATCAGGTTATATTCACTGGAAATAGTTAATAATGATTTGACTCATAAAATAACAATACTAGCAAGATCAGAAAGTTTTGTAAAAATACCTGTAAATAGGTGCATTCATAAGAGAATAATTGAATATACAAAATTAAATAAATATTTAGAAATTACGACTTCAAATGTCACAGTACAAAACCATTTTGCAACTATATCAGTGATCAACATTAATGATCAAGAAATAAAACACCATAACGAATCCTATACCTGTTGAAATCGTGGAAGAAAATAATGACGCCCTATCGCTAAATTAACAACTACGTTTGGAGCATTTAAACAGCGAAAAAGTTACATTAATAAAAAAAATCTGTGTAAAGAGTTCAAGGATATTTTCAATTGCGACCAAATACCACTGTTCTTTACAAAACAAATTAAACACGAGATCAGAACCACTGACGAAACACTTATATATTTAACTCAACCTTCAAGTATAGTGCTATTAATTTGTTTTTTAATTTACAAATTGCCCTATTTTGTATTATAATGTCAATAACTACTATTATAGATAACTCCTGAAAAATCAGGGGTGGAATCTTTATCTAGTTACTTGATTTCTGAAAGATTGATGTTGTAATATTTTAAATTTCATTCTTATAATTTATAATACTTATGTCAAGCAACTGCCAAAACAAATTTGAAATTCAAATGACCACTGCCCAGTCTTTTCAATGGTACACAACAATATTTAAAAAACACAGTAAGTAATTATTTCTTAATGAGTTCACATTCTTATTGTTTTTATTTCATTTCTAGTTATGATTTTTAATAAGAAATCACCCACCTTTTATTTGGTTCACACAACGTTCCCAACCTCGTAACAATGAGTAAGAGAACAAATGATAACATTTCACCTCCAGTAATAACAAATAAGAGATATTATTTTGAACCTACTAACCTTATCACAGCCAACAAATATTATCTCTCAAATGGTAGCATACAAAATGCCAGCAATATAATTGATCAAGGTAAACATGCAGCTGCAATCGCCCAAATGGAAACAGATCAACAAAATAGTATCAGAAATGCATCTCAAGATAACAAAATAAAAATACCACCAATATTCTTACACTATGCAGCAACTTTAAAATACCAAGAAATAATCAAAGACCTTAAAGAGCAAACAAAAGGAAACTTTGATACTGCACTAAAAGGTGATAAAATTAAAATCAACTTAAACACGATTGAAGACTATAGAAAAATGACTAAATTCTACGCAGACAACAACCTGAATTACCACACCTTTAAAGACCAGAGAAAAACAACCTATCAGTCATCATTAGATCCCTCCCGGTATCGATCACAGAAAATGAAGTATTAGAAGAACTAAAAAATTTAAACTACCAGGTCTTAAAGGTAGTACGTCTATACAATAGAGACAAAAAACCAATACCCTTATGTGCGGTGGATTTAGATAACACAGATAAAGCAAAACAGATTCTGAATTTACAGAAATACAGCACAGTATAATTGAAGTTGAACCTAGACGAAAATCAAGTGACATTCCTCAATGTAAAAAATGCCAACGGTACGGACACACGCGTAACTATTGCAGGATGAAACCCAAATATGTCAAATGCACAGGCAGCCAATGTCCAAAAAAGCAAAATACACTACCACAGTGCGTAAACTGCGGAGAGAATCACCCCGCCAACTTTAAAAGATGCAGTTATTATCAAAAATTAAATCGCCACATAAACAGCTCCAGACAAAATCGGACCTTAATTACAAACCAAACTGAACCCAGTTCTAGCCAGAATAATTATCAACAAACTGAGTTTAGAAAACAATTTCAAAATTACGATTCATGCTGCATATAAGCAACCAAATAAAAAAATTCTGGAAAGCGATGTTAATAAAATATTTAATGGCAATCACCAAACATTAGTCATAGGTGATTTGAACTCTAAACTTACGGACTGGGGATGCAGAGCCACAAACCCAAATGGTGTTAGGTTAAATAATATTATTATAAACCACGGAATACAAATAGCAACTCCCACAGATTATACATATTATCCCAGAAGACCGGATCATAAACCAGACATATTAGATATAGTCCTGTTTAAAAACTTTAACAAACCAATTTATCAAACTGTGCTAAATGAGCTTGATTCTGATCACCTACCAGTGATCATCTCATTCTTCAATTCACCGCAATTAATACCAATGATAACTAAATTAATTGAAGGCAAAGTTGATTGGGTAATATTTCAGACTGAATTAGACAAAAATTTGAAAAACCCATACCCCATACAAACAACAAACGACATAGATGAAGTCGTGCACCAATATACGGAAACAGTAAGAACTAGCATACAATCAGCAGTAACAGTAAATAATAACAAACCACGAAGATATCCCCAAACACCAATAGAAATTCTAAACTTAATTAAACTTAAAAAAAACCAGACGTGAGTGGCAAAGAACACGCAGGCTACATTTAAAAAAGCTTACCAATCAACTAACCCACCAAGTTAGAATGAAGCTAGACGAGTATAAACTCAACATGTATCACAAATACATAGAGGATTTACAACCCCGAGATGCAACAATGTGGCAGGCCACCAAAAGACTAATTCGGCAACCAAACATAATATATCCACTAACAGACAACAACCTCCAATATGTCACCAATGATGAGAAAGCCAACCTATTATTAGCATCGAATTTTGAACAAGTTTTTACACCAAATGACACAGACATAACCCAAGAACATCAATAAGAAGTAAACGAAACTATTCATAACTATAATAGACAGACACAAAGAGAGATCGTACCAACGTCACCATCAGAAATTAAACAAATAATCACAATACTTCGACTAAAAAAATCACCGGGACCGGACATGATCAGAAACTCAATACTGAAACAACTCACAATAAAGTCACTAGTGTTCCTGGCAACAATATTTAATGCTTGCCTCCGACTCGGGTATTTTCCAAAGGAATGGAAACAAGCCATCATTCTACCATTTCACAAAAGTGGAAAGGATAAACATAAACCAGAAAGCTATCGGCCAGTCAGCCTTCTGTCAACGCTATCGAAGCTTTTGGAGAAAATTATTCATACACGACTAAATGTAATTCTGGAAGAGAAGAATATCGTACCAGAATATCCATTTGGCTTAAAAAAACACTCGACATCGCACCAGCTTTTAAGATTAACGGAGACAATAGAACAAGGCTTTGAGAACAAGAAATACACAGTTATTTGTTTTATCGATCTTCAAAACGCATTTGATAGGGTATGGCATGATGGACTTCGATATAAGATGATAAAATTAGAACTCCCACATTATCTTATTGACATAATCACCTCATTCATTACAGATAGAGTATTCGCTGTTCGGGTACAGGCAACCCTATCGACTAATAGAACTATTAACGCTGGAGTACCACAGGGGAGTATATTAGGACCAACTCTGTTTAACATTTACGCACATGATCTACAAACCACAAGTAATGCCTCCATAGCTATGTTTGCTGACGACACAGCAGTAATTACACAAAATGAAAATCTCCAGACAGCGGTTAACCAACTACAAAACGCTCTACACTCAATTTGCACATGGTATGACAAATGGAAAATTAAAATCAATCCAACGAAAAGACAGGTGAAAGTCTTCACCTTGAAACGAATTCCAGACCTTCCAAATGTAACAATCAATCAACGTATAATTGAATGGAACGCAAGAGATATGGCAGTCAAATATCTAGGGGTTTACTTGGACACCCGACTTGGGTGGGGAATCCGTGTTAATAAGAAGATATATGAATGTTATGCGAGACTCTCGCTACTATACCCGTTAATTAATAAAAAATCTCACTTGCGCATAGAGTGCACCATGCTTATATACAAGACCATTCTACGCCCAACCATGACGTATCCGTGCCTAGTTTGGAGCACCACAGCTAAGACTGACTTACGAAAACTCCAAGAATTGCAGTGAACGCCCGTGGTTCGTCAGAAATGAACAAATTCACAGTGAACTAAACTTACCTAATGTGTCAGACTTTATAAATAGTTTGTGTACAAGATTCTTTGCGAAAATATCGGAGTGTCCAAGTGGAGTGTATTATAATCTAGGACAAAAGAACCGACATCAGAGACTCAAAAGAAAACTCCCACAAGACTTATTACCCTAGTTTAAATAATTACAACTAAGCATGATTAACGTTAGCTAACTCTTATACATCTCACATTCAGTAGTACCGGTACAGAGGAGTCAAATGATGACATCACTATGTATTAATTAAAAATTGTTATGTTTAATAGAATCATGTATAGCAGATATATGCTGAGCTGATTAAATTCTAATAAAAAAAAACAACGTTTCAGACGGCAATCTCCTTTTGATCTCGGAATTGACCCTCTCAAGCACCTTCCTGCAATGCACTGTTCACAGACAGACAACACGTTCAAACCGTCCAACATTAGCAAATTCAAATTTTTCTACAATGCTCAGCAAACAGATAACCTGCAGACATCCACCTGCTACAGCAAACTGCCACCCTCCTGAAATGTTTTCCTTTTCTCCGATGATACTTCTCTGGAAATCTTACTCAGCAACAAACCGCTTGACGTGATCCAATTTGATTAATGTAATATGTCAAATGTAATCTTTCCAATAAAGTTGACCCAGTATATTTCTTCAATGATTCACTTGTATAGAATCAATCTGCTATCCATTAGTTTTTATCACATACCAATAATCCTTATTAGTTAAGTATTCGCTTCTTCTTGTTATTTATTAAAATTCCATTTTTACTCACCACGTAGATTTGTATTATATCCTTTTTAATTAGCCAAACATTTCTTAATAAAAACAGTGTTATATTAACTATTTTTAATCAGACCAAAATCGTCTTTCTACATTTTTCTAAAGTTTGTTATTCTCAATAATTAAAAACAAATTTACTTAACGATATCATATCCCTGTTTATACACTCTAGTCTTATCTATTTGAGTTAAACCTACTAAATTGTTATTTTATTTAAAATTAAGTATTTGTCATTCGTTTTCAAACTGTAATTTATTCAATTATATTATTTTCAAATCCACCTGTTTTCAAATAGCTATTTTCCATACAGATTTCCACCTTATACCTTAATAAATCCAAATTATTTTTAACCATTGTAATTCCTTAATTTCAATAAATTTAATTCTAACGCACGTTTAGGGTTGTTTCATAACAATATACTAAGGGCTATCGAGATCCAGAAGTACACAAGAAAAACGTAAAGCGGAAAATTGACCACATGTTGAAAGATTACATAATCGAACCATCAACATCACCATGGAGCTCAACTCTTTGGGTTGTCCTAAAAAAGGTCGACGCATCAGGAAAACAAGAGTGGAGAATAGTTATCGACTACCGAAAACTAAATGAAAAACTATAGACGACAAGTACCCATTGCCTAATATCAGTGATTTGCTTGATAAGTTAGGAAAATTCCACTACTTTACAACGTTTGACTTAGCTTCAGGATTCCATCAAATCGAAGTAGAACAAAATGACATCTCTAAAACTGCCTTTAATACAGAAAATCGACACTACCAGTTCAAACGAGTCACATTCGGTCTTAAAAACGCATCGTCATCATTTCAAAGAGTTAGGAACAATATCCAACGAGGTATACAAAACGAAAAATGCTTACTCGTATACCTTGATAACATTATTTTTTCAACGTCACTCAAAAACACATATCCAGATTAAAAGAAGCGTTTCTGCGACTCGGAAAGAAAAATTTTAAAATGCAATTAGACAAAAGCGAGTTTCTTAAAAGAGAGGTACAATATTTAAGACACATTATCACCCCCGACGGTGTGGAATCTGATCCCAACAAGATAACGGCTACCAAAAGCTCTCCTATACCAAGAACTCAAAACGAAATAAATGGATTCTTAGGACTCCTAGGTTATTGTTGCAAATTTATTAAAGAATTTGCAAAATTAACGAAACCACTGACTGAATGTTCGAAAAGGGGAGCAGTAGTTATGTTATCATAGAAATATAAAAAAGCATTTGAAAAATTTAAGACTGTCTTGTGTAATAAATTATCATTGAATACCCAGATTTCGAAAAGGAATTTAATATCACTACAGATGCATCAAACTTTGAAATTGGAGCCGTACTTTCACAAGGACCTATAGGTAAGGATTTACCCGTTTCATATGCATCAAGGACGCTAAAGGAATCAGAAGAAAAATATTCAACAATCAAGGAAGAATTATTAACAATAATTTGGGCAACCAAATACTTCAGACCGTACCTTTATAGACAAAAACTTAAAATAATCACAGATTATAAACCGTTACACTGGCTTAATTTATTAAACTAACCAAATTCTAAACTTGTAAGATGGAGACTTAGACTAGAAGAATTCGACTACGATGTTATTTATCAAAAAGGAAAAAATAACACAAACGCTGATGCACTATACGAACCACGAACTTCTCGTCGCTAAAATAAAATACTATGGATTTGGGGTCAAGATGTGTGCATGGATATCGAATTATCTTGATCAGCGTAAACAACTAGTTAAAATCCTTAACGTAACCTCGATACTCAACTCTATGTTTGCGATGAACCCGGAAGAATTAATATTGCTGCCAAGTGCCTTAATGGAGACTTGTCTATTATTTTTAATTGGTCAGATGATAATGGTTTACAAATTAATCCCTTTAAATCGCTGTTCATGTGTGTTGGTTCACCGATCCTCCGGAGAAAAGCTCTGTCTTATCTTTCCGTCAATATTGTGATTGGTGATAGTGAAACTCAGTTTACCGAGTGTGTCAAAAACCTTGGTGTCCTTCTCGATTGCCATTTAAATTTTGAGACCCATGTTACAAAGAAATGCAGACTTTGCTACATGAAGCTGTCATCGATTTATAAGTTTAAAGTTTTGTTGCCGAATAAAACCAAATGGTGCATAGCGAACTCTCTTATTCTTAATCAGGTGGACTACTGCAGTCAAGTGTATTACCCCTTCCTAACAGAACAGTTCAAGCGCAAATTGCAGCTTCTTCAAAATTGTTGTCTACGGTACGCATATGCTATTAGTCGCTCGGAACATGTAACTCCTTACTACAACAATTTACATATTCTTAAAATGAAACGTCGTTTTACTTTGTATCAGTGTACTCTTATATTTAATATAAACGGGGCTGCGCGCGCTATTGCGCGGTCTATTCTATTCAATTTACCACCATTTTTAGGCTTATTACGTTGGGCCATTCCAAGGGGGTTCAATGGGCTCCGCCCCTCTCCAAGGGGCCCTAGGTGGTCCGTCCCTCTCCAAGGGGGCCTTCGCGGCTCCAGGGGTTTTGCCCTTCTCTAAAGGAACCCTCGGGGCTCCAGGGGTTTCGCCCCTCTCTAAGGGGGCCTTCGGGGTTTCGAGGACTCCGCCCCTCTCCAAAGGGGCCCTTGGGACTCCGCTTCTCTTCAAGGGGGGCCTCGGGACTTCTCCCCTCTCCAAGGGGGCCCCATGACTTCGCCCTTCTCCAAGGGAGCCATCGGGGCTCCGCCCCTCTCCAAGGGGCTCTTGGGACTCCGCTTCCCTTCAAGGGGGCCCTCGGGACTTCGCCCCTTTCCAAGGGGGCCTTTGGAACTCCGCCCCTCTCCAAGGGGGCCCTCGGGACTCGGCCCCTCTCCAAGGGGGCGCTCGGGGCTTTGCCCCTCTCCAAGGGGGCCCTTGGCGCTCGGCACCTCTCCAAGGGGGCCCCGGGACTTCGCCCTTCTCCAAGGGAGCCATCGGGGCTCCGCCCCTCTCCAAGGGGCCCTTGGGACTCCGCTTCTCTTCAAGGGGGCCCTCGGGACTTCGCCCCTTTCCAAGGGGGCCCTTGGGACTCCGCCCCTCTCCAAGGGGGCCCTCGGGACTTCGCCCCTTTCCAAGGGGGCGCTCGGCACCTCTCCAAGGGGGCCCCGGCACTTCGCCCTTCTCCAAGGGAGCCATCGGGGCTCCGCCCCTCTCCAAGGGGCCCTTGGGACTCCGCTTCTCTTCAAGGGGGCCTTCGGGACTTCGCCCCTCTCCAAGGGGGCCCTCGGGACTTTGTCCCTCTCCAAGGGGGTCCTTGGGACTCCGCCCCTCTCCAAGGGGGCCCTTAGCGCTCGGCACCTCTCCAAGGGGGCCCCCGGGACTTCGCCCTTTTCCAAGAGAGCCATCGGGGCTCCGCTCCTCTCCAGTGGGACACTCGGGGCTCCTCCCCGGTCGCGAAATCGAGGCGACGGTGAGATGCATGTAAACACAAATGGGGGACATCGCGTCTGCAATTGTCGTGACACACACGTTTGGATCGTTCTCCTTTATTTATATGATTTTAACTAATAAGTTACCTACATATTTATTCGCTGTACTTAACCAAACGATGGCATTGCATAATCTCAACTTGAGAAACAATGAACAGTTCGCTATACCTCAACATTCCTCATCTAAATTTGAAAAATGCTTCGAAATTACTGCTCCCGCGTTATTAAACAAATTTAGCGAATTGTTCTTTGCGAACCTTTGTCTTAAAACTTTTAAAGCTAAATTTAAATTATTGTCTTATAAGCTACAGTTAGGTGATTAATACTTGTTTATTATTTATATATGCTCTAGTCTCTTTTTTATTTATCTGGTGTACTTTGTGGTTGAATGTATTTATACAGAATGTTTATCTTTTATATCACACCGGTTCATGTCAATTGTTTGTGATATTTATTTTCAGGCGAAGTTGAAAAACGGTTACACCGACACTTCGCCTTTTGAGATTATGTCTTCTTTTTATTGTAAATGAATGTTAATGTAATGTCAATATAATCTCAATAAACATTATTATTATTATTATTACTATTATCATTATTATATCGCATAAAATTGAACTCTATTGACACATAATCAATGGTCGTTAAATTTGACCCCACCATGGAAGATTTGCTAAATGTAGTAATAAACGACACCTCTATTGAACATGTTAAAGAAACACCCTCGAGTTCAAACGATATTCAAGCTGAACCAGAAATAGCAGAAGAAAATCAATCAATAAATATGACACATACACAATTAGAATCAACATCTACCATACCTTTTTGTGAAGACGCCTTAGACACCAAACGTAATTAAATAATCTTTACCACCATTCATGGCAACTCACATAAAGCAAAAAAGGAACAAAAAGGAAAAATTTAAGTAATAACCACCTAAATAAGAGAAGAAACTATTAGGACCAATTTATTTCAACTCCCCAAAGAATATTGTATATCCAACAAAATGTATTATTGCTTATTTTCTAAGGAAGAATTTTGTCAAATAACATGTGAAATTATAACGACTCATTTTAAAAATCTAGAAGCGCACTTTTACAAATGTTTAAACAGAGTTATACATGTTATACATATTGGGAAAATATTAAAGACAGATTAACAACTGCTTTATTTATAAAACGGCCAAATCCTAACGCAACCACATGAAGAACTATTAAACGTTACAAGCACACCAAGCCGCCCATTTGAACATTTACATATAGATATGTTTCAAATCGAACAAAATGATTTTTTAACGATAATTGATGCATTTGCGACATTCTGCCAAGCATACTACTTAACATCTAAAAATAGCATAAAAATAACTGAAAATCTAATCACCTTCATATCTCAATATGGAGCACCTACTAAAATAACCTAACCATGTACGGATGAACCGAACTTGCAAACGACTCAATTAAAAATCTCTTAAATCTACATAAAATCGAAAGAGTGCATTCTACTTTAATAGGACACTACAGAATTATAAAAATTTAACATCCAAAAGAACTACCGAAACAAGTAATTAAATATGCATTGATAGGATACAATAATACTATCCATTCGCAAACGAAATTATTCCCTTAGAAATAGTATACGGACATACAGCCGTCAGAGACCCCTTCGATATACACTTTACTGCAAAATATTACGAGGTTTGTCTTAATGACCATCAGAAAAAGATAATATTCTATGGCGCTTCACAACAAAGAATGCAACGTGAAAAGGAAAAGTTGATAACAAAAAGAAACAATAAAATAACGTTTAACGTTAATGATAAAGTGCTTATTAAAACACACGTCAGAAATGAAGCTAGAATTCAATACGATGGATGATATACTATAAGTTCAATGAACGATGAGGGAATAACTAAAGAAAACGAAAATCAGGCTGTCACGGTAGCAAATGGTTTTAATGACACTTAAGGGTACGGGAGTGCCACTTGTTTTATCATGTCCGGGAAATGCCAGCACTTGCCCTGGAATTCTCGAAAACAGGCCAATAGCCACGGTTTGATATGCTCAGGGAGAGGGGCGTGGTCCTAAAAACGGTACACCATAAGGCAAGCGTGATGATATGTATAGGGTGTTGCAAAATAATAGGGCGCCACGGGATTCGGACTTTGGATTTCACGTGACAGAACCCCGAAAACCAAACGGGGTAGAATATATGTACAACCTCACGACTCTTCGTACTGCGACGACGAGGGCCCTGACCCACCTGTGACGTTTACAACTTCTTCCAGGCTGCATCTCACATCGATTTTACACAGTGAACTCACCCTGAAAATAAGTCAAGAAAATAATTATGAGCGAGGCTACCAAAATGAGTGCCTTAAAGATTTTACAGCGGCCGTTACAGCTGCTTAAAGTTATGAACCGTTAGCTGCCTGCACAATTCGATGAAATAATGAGCCTACAAATATGACATGAAAGCTATATACAAGCGGGGTCGTAATCTTCGAACAGAAATACTCCCAAAAGTCGCACATTCGTAGAATTTTAAAATGTCCTGACAAGGGATTTAGACGAACTAAGTAAACCCATTGTTACAGAAGCACCTGTATCACCGTCATATCTACCCTCGACAAGCCAGTAATTACAAACGTTGAAAATACTCCCGGTTTATTCTCACTTAAACTCGGAAAAGGGAGTAATCAAGTAGACGAATTGATATTAATAAAAAATATCTATTATACTTCAATAATAGAAGAATACCAATGACTGGAGTTAAAAATTCAAAAATGAAAAGCGCATTTACAAATTCACCTCACGGACATACATACAATAAAGAATTTCAAAATTACCAAACCCTGCTCAATATAACTTCATCAGAAATTAAACGAAAATTAAATCAATTACTTCTTGCAAGAAATAAGCGAGGCTTAATTGACGGCCTAGGAACAGTTTTCAAATTCTTAACTGGAAATTTAGATTCGACTGACCGAGAAAAATTCGAAAAACTAACTGAAGAACTAGGAAAAGGACAGGAATCCCGAGACAAAGTTATGACCGAACAAATATCAATAACGGAACAAATACTCGATAAAGTACACTGAGAGTTGACCAATTCATATTATTATCAAGAATAAAATCATTAGAAGCTCAAATCGAAGAAAATACAATTTACCGAGCGGAGATGTATTCAATAATCAATATGCACACTATGTATTTGCAAATATCAGGAATGATGAATGTAATATTGTACTTACTTAATAATTTGGAAGAAGCAATCACTTTTAGTTACTCGCGATCACTCACCCATCAATAATTGATCCTGAGGACTTAGAAGCCAACTTAATATTTATCCAGAATAAAATACAAGGACAACAATTGCCATTTAAAATCAAACGAGAAAATTTACCTTTATATGAAGACATTATTGCAGTGAAGGCATATCAAATAAAATCCAGAATCGTATTTTGGAAATACCTATAATAAATGCAGATATCTACGATTACTATCATCTTTACCCATTACCTGTGAAAACCGATCAAATAATTTCCAAAGAATTATACCACAGAAAATCTATTTACTTTACAACGAAAATAATTATATTTCCACGGACGAATCCTGTAAAAAACTACACGACGGCAAACGCCTACGTAAAATACAAAAAGAATTAACCCAGAAGAACCACTTTGCGAAATATTTACGTTAGAACATTTTAAAACACAGAAAATTGCCCAAGATCCATGGTTATTAGTGGCCGATCAAGAATTAATGTGTACAATCCCTTGTGAAAATAGTAAACAGAAGATGCCGTTAAATGGAAATTACATTATACAAATACCGACAAAATGTGAATTAAGAATCGAAAACAAGGTACTGAACTAATACTCTAATTCCATAAACAAGTTAATCCAGTTGCCGATGTTAAACTCCACGCCTACCGAAGAACGACAAATAAATAAACTCCCATAGATACATCTAGAAAATATCGATTTAGACGATATATTGACTTTGAAAAATAAGTTAAAAGACTCGATACAAAAATTGTATACACCTAATTTATTAGTAATAGTGTATTTTGTATGTTAATCGTAGTCATAGTCGCAATTTTGTTCACTTCCTGCTTTTTGTAATAGGAATAGCACATATAGATTAGCCTCAAAAACGGTAAAAATTATACCAAAAATGTATTTTACCATAATTTATGTTCTAATAAATGGAGGGATTATATTAAGTGATATCTTAGGTATGTGCTTGCTAAGTAATTCCCGAGCTTCGAGCTTCATAGAATCTCTAGTGGTATAGAAGCATGTGCTCGCTGTATTCAGCCAGTTCTTATGCCAGTTATCATTTAGTAGTCGCATTGTAAACTGCATATATTGCAGTGGTTATGACAGCTTCACGTTGGGCTTGCCATTAAGTTTATAATGGTTTAATATGTGTTGTAATATTATAATGAAGATGATAAAATAAATAGCAATTACCACTACCTGCAAATATTCTTTTATTTAGGTCAAATTTCGACTGATTAAAAATACTTCCTGGGTTCGTTAATTATTTATAAAGTAAACAGTATTATGCCCTTTATTATACTTCATTCACCTGCAATTTAATATTATAGAAGCTAGCTCGGTAGGCAAGATGACTCATATCTCAAAGCTGGGTTCCCTGATACGTTAATATTAAAGTTTAGGCGTTACGCCACTGGATTGTGAATTTAACTCGAGCGCGCAGACGTTATTTACTGTCAAACCTTTTAACACAAATCGGTTTATCGTGTAGGTTAGTGTTTGTGATTTTAAAATTTAGCCAAAGGAGTTTTATGAACGATTTATCAGGTAATTTTTAAATACTCGCTCCTATAACGGCGTCACTCTATATTTTGCTTCAGGCAAAACCTCCACTTCGTTGTTAAAGCGAAGCCCAACATTAAATTGTTTTTTCTAACCTCAAACTTGATTATGGCAATTACTGGATATTTATTTTTGATGGATGCTTAACTCTGGGTCTCGTTCATGAAGGTTTGCTCTAGTAGTCATGCGAATTTCCGGTTGCTAACGCCAATCTTTTGGTTGAAAAACTAACTTGACTTCTTTGCAGGGCTGCGGTAGCTCTCTCGGACAGCTTCTCCTGGTGATATCTGCCGGATGTGGGGTCCTGCGGTGCTGCTGGCGTTGTAGATGCTTCCTACACCCTGTGCGGACACGCTGCAGTCGAAATCTTGGGCTCAGAAACCTTATTGTGCCCCTAGCTGAAGTGCGTAGTCTGCGCTGGTTCTGATCGGAGTCCTCGTAAGGTGGCAACTATGAAAAATTATTTTCATATGAGGGAAAATGTTCCCCACATTCTCACAGGTGCACAAACAATTTCTTGACACAATGGTGTACTTTTTATTGATAAAATTAATGATTTACTAGGTAAAATATGTAAATTTCAGAGAGCACAAAAACTGCATGTCATTAATAATTGTCTCACCTTTTGGTCGTTCTTAACAATTGCCTATCTAAGTTATACAAAACGGAAATTGACCAAATACCATACAAAAACTTCTTACTCTAATATTTCTTATAACTAAAATGTTTTACCAAAATATTATTTCTAAATTATTGTTTTTTCAATTCGGTTTTAAATTGTCTCATAGCGCCACTACAAATTGCTTTATGTAAATTGTCCTTATCACTCACGTAATTACACTGACTTGTTTGTTCAATCACCAATTTGGTTTCACATCCTGCTGTGTCCATTTCTTGTAATTTTCTGAACTTTTCGCTTTTCTCCAAATTTTCGAATATTGCTGTCCCATAATTATAATTGCCCTGTTCTGCCTGGTTTATGCTCGTTGCAACGTATTATCATAATTCTGCTTCTATTACCTTTATGTAAAATGCTCATAAACATATCCTATTTAATTATTCTGACATCTACGCTTCAATTAACACGCACATATTATAAACCTTTCTGTGACAATTTGATTTATTTTGATTCGGTTTTAATTTTGCACAAACCTCTTATTTTTGGCTAATTTAAAATTATCGACTCCAATCTATGAAAAACGAGCTCTGCCCTTTGCCTTCTTAACTCAAATAAACTCATTACTACCAGCATTTCTTTGCAAATGTAATTACCGATTGAAATTTACGTTCAATCTTGCAGTTGCATGAACTACCCCAACTCTGTGCTATCTGACTTGCTTTACTTATTTGTTGTGCTGCAAGCAGAGTTGAGTAGCGGGCTCAATACCATCTCAATATGTAACTCAGGAACTTGAATAATAGCTACTTGAGTAAGAATAAACTATTAAAATTTGAGGTAGGCAAGTACAAGCCAAGACGAAGCCGAGGCTTGTTGCCTGCTGAAAATGTTAATAGGCGATACATTCCTAGCCATCTTATTATATTTTTCCCGCTGCTTATAAAAATTTTCCTTGATTTTTTTAAAAATTGTTTGGTTTGTCACTTGTCACCAGGATTAATGTTGATTGCAATCCCTTTCATGAGTCGCTTTACCTGTGAGTGTCACATAAACACTTGCAATTATAAACAGAACGTTTAAGTCTGCATCTTCCGTTGTTCCTATCCTATCAACTTAATAATAATATTAAGTTCCGTTGTCAATGGAAAGCAGCAAACAAATGTTATCACCGACTTACACGCTGCTTTGTCACTAAGGCTGTATCACTGAGTTACATAATGGACAGTGGGAAAATTATTTTTCTTATTTAACAAGTTGCGTAAATTGTAATTTGCTATTTTCTTGTATTCGCTCAGAAATCGTAACTACATTCCTATATTTTTTTAAACGTGAAGAACGCGACACAATGATTTGCGATATTTCGTAAATTTCTTTATGTTTAAAAGTGGCTAAATCCTCGCCTTAAGGTAGATTGGGGTACAAGGAGCATTAAAATGTAATTATATACACGAAATGATAGACATACAATATAATAATATCATTAACAAAAACATCGCTATAGCTAATGTCATTAGTCATTACCTTATCTGATATATCTTTATTGTTTAAAATTTGCGAGTGATTACTTCTATCTAAGTGAGAAAACATCAGTCTGTTTTCTGTTAGGATTCATAGTGCGACCGGTGCTCTCCAAGCAAACATCCCTTGTGTGGTTGATATTTGGAGTGGAGTCTTTGTCGGTAAGAAATGATGGGTTGTAGTCGATGCTACTAGTTTTTGTCAATGTTTTCAAGTTCAACAGAACTTTTACCGCTTATTTTTTTTAATAATGATACATCGATTATAATTGTATATTATACCACATGCTTATTAATACGCAAACAATTTATATTATGTACTTCACGGGTGCTGGATATTTGTGGGTTCCGTGTCTTTTACCCATTTATCCCATCCTTTGCGGTCCTTTGTCATTTTCTTTATTTTGTCTATCGTTTTCTCCCTTGCTTTCCTATCCTTTCAATGCATTTCATCCAGGCGCATTTCTCTTGTTTCTCTTTTCCCGAAAATTGTGTTATTTACTATGTAGAATATATTGTTCATCTTCTTAATTTTGTATTTTATTTCAAGGTCTATTTTCCCGTCGTTTTCCATAATAACTCATAAGTATTCCACTGTGGTCACTTCTTCTATTGATCGATTTTTAAACAGTATTCTACTCTGTTCCTGCTCTCTTTTTTATTTAATACATAATTTAAAATTTTCTACTTCCAGCTTCAGTTTTTCTATTTATTCTGTCCATATATTTACCAACTTTTGCATTTTATTATTTCTATCTGATATACGCACTAAATCATCTGCGTATAACACGCTATCTATTCTGATTGGTATCATATTCCTATGTCCCACTGTAATATGCAGTTTCTCCGTTCTTTGTTTTGTGTTTTGAATTAGTCTGGGAAAGAATAACCTGAGCGTTAGAATAGAATTTATTTACAAATAGTTTGTTACTGATAAACTAAACTTAATCACGAAAGAAAGCAAAGTCTCTAAGGGAGCGACTTACATTCCCATGGCCAATATCTATGTACAGCATGCATTTACCCAGAACGCCCACTTACTCGTATCTTTACGCTAGAGAAACTGTTCAAACTATGTAACTCTTCCAGCCTAAGAATCTTAAATATGCTAAAACA
>CALNHX010010222.1:0-42315 GCA_940337035.1 Agriotes lineatus | reverse complement strand
GATCTAAGACAAAATTAATTTTGAATAAAACAATTGTTTTTCTAAATTGCAAGCTATAAGTTTTGTTTCAAACTATGTTAAATAAGGTTTTTATTCAAAAAACTGCTTATAAATAGCAAAAAGAATTTTCAGATGTTTTTATTTTCACTATAAAAATCTTATCTAAATTTTTTAATACACTAAAAGTAAATCTTTTTTTGCATTATTTATTTTTAGCATAGATAGTTTTGCATAAAAATATAGTTTATTAAAATCACTAATTCTACAATCTAAAACCACACTCAAAAAATTTGATTTTTGTTTTTTTGCTTAACATAAAAAACAGTTAAATATTATATTAAATCAGGCTTTTAGTAAAATTAAAACAAAAGTATAGAGTTTTTGATAATCTTTAAATGTAAAAAAGTTGTAAAAACAATAAAAACAAAGTTTAGGACTTGATTTTGATGTAGTGAATTATCTTTAAATTTAATATGATAAGATAGCTAAAGTACCATAGAAAATAAAAGAGTAATAGATGGATCATTATACTAAAAGTTTTTTTAGATTAGATATAAAGATATGAGGAGAAGAATCCATAAAATTTAAACATATATAGAATGCAAAAAGCTGGCAAATTAAGCAGAATATAAAAAGATTGATTTTCTACTAATTAGTTTTTTAAAGTTAAAGCTTAACAATAAAAAGACATTATTAATTTTTCTTTATAAACTGTGTTATAATTTAAACCTATTTTACTTATTTTCTAAAGTTTGTCAAAACATGCAAGTTTAAGATAAAAATAGATATAAATTAAACAATATTTATCTAAAGTAAAGGTTACAGGTTGCTTATAGATATCAGTTTAAGCAAAGAAATGTAATTACATTTCACATAATTTTTGCAGCTTACTTGATAAAAACTCTCAAAATTAAACTAATAGTTAAATTTTTTTAAAGCTGATCAAATTAAAACTTACTATTTATAGTAAAGATGGTTAAATTTATCTTTGTTAAACGTTTATATATTTGAAAATTAATAGCAAGATAATTAACTTTGAATAAAAAAATTCACCCTGACTCATTTATAATAGTTATTATACTGTTATTATTTCACATTCTATTTATAAATTATTCAAGTATGCTTAGTAAAGGTAAAGATGAAGCTAAAAAATGAATTAATGAGTTTTTCTTAAATTATATAGTATCAATTTAGTTTAGTTATCAGAAATATCATATTGTCTTTCACATAACTGCCTAAAGTAACATTTAATCCAAGATAATAAAAAATAAAAAAAATAGAGTTTCTTTATTTACATATTATATAGTAAAAATGCTAAAATACATATTTTAAAGAAAAAAACACTTTTGTAAAAATTCACTTCAAACTTATATCACAACTAATTATGACATAAGCACATTATACTATAAAAAAAGAACAATGAGTAACTAAAATAGCCATTAATTTAGACTTTTTTGTAGCAAAGAAAATTTTTAAAAATTAGAACTAGATTATAATTAATTTTTATATAATGATAACAATTGTATATCTTAGAAAAATATAAAATAAAAAATCTACTAATAAAAATGAAGATTAAGATTTTAATTTAATAATAATCAAGTTTTTTATTTATCAAGCACAAGTTTTTGCATAAGTAGGAAGATATAATAAATGATTTTTTTACTAAAAACCTGATATAAACACTACTATAACTTACAACATATATGCAAAGCATTAAATTGACTATATAAAAGCTTTTGGTAAAAGCAAAGTATCTTGTGTCAATATACCTATTATAAGTTGATCAAATTTTTATTTGAATTAATAGTAAAATAAAAGCCTTTATTAGTCAAAGAGTACTATATTAGTGAAAGTTTTGCAACTAAAAAAAATTGGTCTTTGTAGAAGTAAAGACATATTAAAATATATGCTTTATTAAGCTAATTTGCGCAATTATTTAATACATTAAAAAATATTATCTTAACTATAATAAATTACTTATTAGACCAATTAAAATTATAGTTTAGGGTAATTTAGTATATAATTGATTACTGATTTTGAACTAATTTTTTTTATAAAAATGTATTGTAAAAGAAATTTAAAGACTAAATTGTTTAATTTTTTATATGATTTAAAAGACCTACAGAACTCTTAATAGGTTTATAGATAGTTTTTTAATTTTTATTAAAGTTGTATAAATAGATAATGATAGCTCTTTTTTTACAATATATAAATAATATATTAGAGGTTAAATTAACAATTTACTTAAACACTTAGGTTTCTTAATGAGCTACAACATTAGTGAACAGATATAAAAAAGCGTAGATTATTATTAGATCACCTTTTATTAATAGGTTTTTATATCTAAATATCCTAGAGCTATTATAAATGTAAAGATTCATTAAATTATGTTTGCAGCAAAAGCTTTGACTCTTTTATACTAAAATACAATCCATTCGATTTGTAAATTTGTGTAAACAAACAAATTATTACTAATTACTCAGATTATAGTCAGCTACGTACTTGGTTTGCCCATGGAGGAATAACATCTCCGAGGTGCGTAAACTTCAAGGGCCAGCAACGTTATCCTGCAGCGAGGGGAATCCAGAACTCCCGCAGTCCGACGACCGACGATCGCGCTAAAAGGCACTTCCGTTTCACCGGCCGTCGAGACCTTCCCGGGGCAATTGTAGTTGCCCATCCAGAGTAAGGAAATACAGTAGCTAACCTAGATTCTTCACGTGTTTACAGACGTCAAAACAGAACCGGCAGATTTGACAGCCCGAGTTCTAGAGCGTCGACGCGGCGCAATCTTCCTCAAATTCACGAGGCGACGTCCGACTTCATCCGAGGGCTTAATACAACACTGACACACCCGCTATCCGCCTGCGTATCACCGGTTGCAGTTCTTCCAGGGAAACGAAACACCGGTTCAGGGCAAATAGTTGGTTTTACTGTAATATACAATTTCATTTCACAAACTTCTTAATAAATGCTAAATATAACTATAGTTAAAACATAATAAATTGTTTAAATGTATTTCCATGGTGTTTTGTATGTTAATCTATCATATATCTGAGCGAACATTACCTCCGACTTTTGAGCTACCCGTTCGCAGTAATTTTGACACCCTTATAAGAAGGGGCCAGTGTTACACTCTTTTCATGTTTTTTGTTGGACTGCTCCCTTGCTCGGTTTTCTCAACAGGTGTTCGAGCCATTAAAATAACCAAAAGATCAATATCTTCTCCAACAATAACGGTTGTATTTGTAAATGAATCTTTCAGTGCTGTTTCAATAATGAGAACGTCAGCATTACCCTCATCCTGTTCGACGAGAAAGTATGGAGCAGAACAATGCTACCCTTCACTTTAAATAAAGTGGCGTAGGGGGCAAAAAGGGGTGTCAATCGACAGCATTTGCGGAGCTGAGTCGAATGACACCAATTTCAACTTTAGGAAACGTCGGGGGGCAAAGTTACGCCGCTTTCAATTTTTCATGTTAAGTCTATGGGAGAAGGAATTTACAAGGAAATATGCAGAAAACACCCCTCATTCATGCTCATGCGCAGGTCTATGCCGAGAACGAAACTACCGGCCATGCGCAGTAAGTTTATACCGCGACGAAATTGGCGGTCATTGTATAAGAACAAAGTGATCACAAGCAAACAAACAATTGTTGGTTAGTTTTCATTGAAAGCGTTTTACAATTTTCTTTTGTTTCCAATATGAGTAATTTTGTGCGTGTCTGGAATACCAGAAGATTGCCCACGACGGCAGACGGTGTTAGTTGGGCTGTCAGCCAAGGATTGCTGCCGTCTGTGCCCCCACCGCCAGGCAACAAAGCTGTACACGACTGGAGTACATGGTTGTGGTCGTTTCCAGTGTATAAAGTCAGGCTGCAACAAAAATAAAGCTGTTGCGTCTGGTACCTGGTTTGAAGAAGCTCGAATGCCACCGCACTAGGTGCCCTGGTGGTTAGGTTAGGTTAGGTTAGGTTTGGTTAGGTGCAAATTCGGTTATTAAAATCCATCTCCCATAGACTTAACATGAAAAATTGAAAGTGGCGTAACTTTGCCTCCGGGCATTTCCTAAAGTTGAAACCCGTATCATTCGACTCAGCTCGGCAAATGCTGTCGATTGACACCCCTTTTTGCCCCCTACGCCACTTTATCTAAAGTGAAGGACCTTCCTAACGAATTTCCGTGAAAACTGTTGCATGTATGTAAAAACTGTAGATAACCTTTTTTATTGAGAATTTTGCTACCTTTATTTTGTTATTGCGCCTTGCTAGTCGGAAAGTCGATAGGAACGAAGATATAGTTGAAAAACTGAAAAATCGACCTTCTGAGCATTATAAAAAGGTTTTCCGTACATCGGATCGTTGGGGACTTTTCAACCCTCATTTGGAACGACAAAAGGTAGGTATAAACCAAATTTCAGCTTTCTAGGATTTTTTCCGAGGTTACATCTATTTTTCGGATAAATACACTGGACTATCTTGCCAATTTTAAGTAAAGTTTTGGATTGTCAACAAACGTCGTGTTGACGGAATTGTGTTACAAACCTCAAAGTGACGCATATGTCAGGTCACTATATCAATAAGGTACCGCCATTAGTGATTTTTTATATCTATCCTTGTCGCACAATTTTCTCCAACTGGGGATAAAAACACACAACTTAACAGATTCCTCACTTTACACCAAAAAGAAAATCCCCAAAAACTAGTGTCCTCCCTATTGCACTTGGGAAATTTGTATTTGTTATCCTTATCTCACAATTTTCTCACATTCTCAAGCGAGGAATGGAATGGCGGTACCTTATTGATATAGTGACCTTAATATATACTGGCTCTGATTGGTAGTAAGGTCACTAAATCACGTTAGCTACGCTAACACAGGCAGGGAAAAACGATTTGACAAGTAAAAAAAACGAGTTTGTCAGTGTCAAATTTACCATAGGCGCTACTAGTCAGGTCATAAATAATTTTTCTTATTAGTAATATATCCTTCGAATGCGATGCCACAATTCTTTCTCTAGGTTGTAAGTTATGCAGATGATCGTTTTTAACCGCAATTTAAAATGTTTTTCGTCTACTGACCCTGAAACTTGAAGATCTGAAGAAATATCAAAGGTATTTTTTTACGATTACAGATCATTTGCCTAAATTATGCCCTGAAGAGATGATTGTGATCTCGGATTCCCTAGTTCTCCCGATGAATTTTTTCAAAACGTATATATAGCATTATGGTTTGTATTTGCTACGTTAAAGGTTGCCTGAACAACAGCATAAAAGAGTATACGCTGTTTCAAGTTCCTGAAGGTAATTTAAACTGTAATATTTAGCAATACTCTTTAATGAATCACTTATTGCAAATTAAGGACCAAGAAATAGCATGAAACGGCAGGAGTGGTTGACAGAAATAAATAGACCACTAGACGACATGCATCATTTACGTGTACGTGAGGTGTCGAATTATTGGAATGCAGCGAGCGGTACAAAATATTCGCTAAAGCTTTATATTTGTGATATTTATTTCTTTTAAGCTGGAAAACGTTTACAAATAATTTGTTATGTAATATTTAGTTATTGCGTTCACATTACACAAACTTCAATTTATTTCTATTATAACGTATAAACTGATTGGGTACGCCACTGACAAAAACGAGTTTGTTTTGACATAAATAACGCCGAGTTTCCCAACCAGTGTTAGCGTAGCTAACGTGATTTAATGACCTTAATTGGTAGAACTTTGTACTGCTATCTGATAGTCAGGCTTAGAAATACCCCCTGAGTCACTGTCCCAGGCACTCTAGACAGGTTTCAACATTTGGCATGAGTGTCTCTACTTGTTTGATGTATGTACGCTGATTATACCTTAAGGAAATGAAATATGGACTTATACAAGGTGTTTCAGGAGGAAAGGGAAATATTTAAAGGGGCAATAGTTTGAGTCATCACTAGTAAAAAAGTTCATATAAACATGTATCCAATTTTGCATAGTTACGGATTAAAATCTGTTTGAAAAATGCTACACAAACTGCTAATTTTGATAATTATGAACGTTTTATTCACTTTTTCCTAATTAAAAAATAGTAGATTATGTAATTAGGAGTAAAAGTGATACTTTATGTGGCGAAGCTGAAGTTTATTTAGCCGAACATTAGTGAGGCAAATAATTCAGCTAAGCCACATTAAGTCACTTTTACTCCGAATAACATATACTATTTTATCCGCAAATGTATTCAGGTAAATTTCATTAATATAAATTTAAAAAAAAGGTGCATCGGCCGAGAATCGAACCCAGGCCACCCGCGTGACAGGCGAGCACTGTACCCCTGCGCCAACCTCTGTTGTTCAAATAACGCGCTACTGTAATGATACATGAACATACTGAATCACCCGAGCTAATAGCACACGTCCACAGCAGCTGTGACACCATAACCCACGGCGACAGATGCTCCGATCCGCTGCTTAAAGGTTTATTTAAATTAAAACTTTTTCGTACTCTTTTTGAAAATAAAAACCGGCCTACGATCTAAGTCTAAAAATTTGCAAAATTTTAAGCCATCATACAATTTAATCGGTCCAGTATCTTCGGAGGAGATAGCGAACAAACACGGAAAGAAAGAAAGAGAGCAACGATTTTGTGTGCTTAGGCAGATAGTACCCAAAAGTCGCTATTTTATCTGCTTAGGCAGATAAAGTGACACTTTTACCTTGTCAATAAAGACAAATAAGTTGTCACTTTTGTGACGTTTGCGGATAAACATCATTTCGAGATACATAATTACAATAAGTGTTCAAAAATACCACCGCCAACTTCCAGACAGTTTGCCACTCTTTTCCGAAGAGTCTGTCGCTTCTGAGAGTATCTTCACGTTCCCTTATTAGAGCGACAGCCTCGAAGATTTGATCCATCAATGCTTCCCGTGTATCCACTTTTAACTTGTACAATGTACACCTCGCCTTTCATCCATCCCCATAAGCAATAATTCAGCGGATTAAAGTCCGGGGATCTTGCTGGTCAATGAATCGGACCACCACGGCCGATCCATCGATTTGGGAATGTTTGATTCAGGAATTCTGACACGTCACGAGCACAGTGCGGTGGAGCTCTGTCCTGTTGGCAAAGCATATCATATCGAATGTTCAATGGAACATCCTCTAAAAGTGTTGATAAATCATTTTGCAAAAAATGTAAATAAGTTTGTCCATTCAGACGAGGTGGTAAAACAAAAGGACCAACCAAGTGTCCGCCGATAATTCCGCACCATAAATCTGTTTGCAGATGATACATTAGTGACAGTTACTGACGAAGATGTTAGAAATGCCATTAATAAAATGAATATAGATTTAGAAATTATTTCTAAGTGGTTAAAATGTAATAAACTGAAACTGAATATCGCAAAAACTAAAGCAATAATTTTATCAGGTACTAATGCAGAATCGGTTAATAAAATTAAAATTGAAAACGTAGAAATAGAGAAGGTATCTCAAGTTAAATATTTAGGAGTAATTATAGATGATAAATTAAACTTCAAAGCACACGTAGATTATGTAATTAAAAAGGTAGTTAAAAAATAGGCTTATTCAGTAAAATTTCTAATAAGCTTAGTATACAGTCTAAAATTATGATTTACAAAACAAACATCGCACCGCATTTCGATTACTGCTCTAGTATATTATTTTTATGTCATGAACAAGAATTGGCTAGAATGCAAAAACAGCAGAACAGAGTCATGCGTATTATATTACGCTGTTCGAAATATACAAGAATTTCTGCGATGCTAGATTGTTTACAATGGTTAAGTATGAAGCAACGTACCTATTTATTTCAATTCTTTGTTGTTAGTTTTTAAAGCAGTCAATAACCTGTTACCTGAATATATGACCCAACACTTAGTTTATGGTTGTGATCTTCATAATTATAGTACTAGAAATAAGCAGAATGTTAGATTACCCAAACTTACAAAAAGCAGTTCCCAAAATTGTTTCTTTTATAAAGGCTTCATATTGAAGTTAAAAGAACTAAAAATATCTATGAGTTTAAAAACAAACTAAGCGATTATGTTAAGAAAAATTATTAGTTAAATAAATATGTAAACAACTGTAAATCTTAAAATAGTTTATAACTAAATAAAGATTATTATTATTATTCATTGAAAAACGTTGTTGGAAATTTGTTTCTACAGTTGCTCCTGAATTTTCGTCTGACCAGCGATGATAGTTCCGAGTGTTGTTGATACCATCACGTGTAAATGTAGCTCCATCGCTGAACAGGTGGAATTAATTGGCGATTAGCAGTTACCCATTGACAAAATTCTATTCCCCTCTCGTAGTCTCCGGGTTGTAGATGTTGGATCTTTTGGAGCCATACTCGTGTGTGTGGAACAACGACAGTTGTTGCAATCCTCTGTGAGCTAGTAGAAGGACTAATCTCTGCCATTCGGAGAATGTTGATTGCTTCACCTACAGGTTGACGTTGTTCACGTTCAGAAGAAATATGAGCGCTGGGAAGCTTGCCACTATCATGTAATGTGTTGAATACCGTGCTAAATACTTTATTGTTTGGAATTCGACGATGAAGAAAGCGTCGACGTTACTCTGCAACAGAAGCTAGGCATTTCTATTGCAGAATCCATACACAAACACCATGTCGGCATATTCAGCATGCGTAAACACGTATGGCATTTCAAAAATTATTTAAACCAACTCTGACCCTTCACTAGTAATTAAACTTATTTTACTTAAACTTCACATGTATACTTTAAAACACCATCTGACAAGTAATTTATTACTCACTTTGACATTATTGATATTTGCATGTAAAACCAAAGCACTCTATGTTTTTTAATAATCACCTTAGCAACTTGAATATCTCATTAACCGTTGAGAATTGAATACATGTTCATATGAACTTCTGTACTTGTGATGACCCAAACTATTGCCCCCTTAAATATTTCCCTTTCCTCCTGAAACACCCTGTATAGGCATTAGAAAGATTCTCTGTCTTGTCGATATATTAAACCTAATAGTGGCGGCGCAAGTAAAATGCTAGTCAATGCTTCCAGACAAGTATTATCGATTCGATCTTCCAAAGTGAACAGTCTATACTGATAACATAGGCATTTCAGCAGACATTTCATATAAGTTTTCAATATTTTGTTTGGTTGAATTCAGTATTTCTGAAGTACTGAGGGTCTCATTGTCCTTCCCCTTCTATTAGAAGATGCAACAAGTAGCGCCTAACAATTTATACCGAATGTATCTAGGTAATTTTCGGTACAACCTGTTTTCACCAGCGCAAGCGAACATTTTCTACAGCTTACAGCCATACCTGCCCTTCCTCCGCTGAGCTGTCTGGATCAATTATATCTTTGTTATGGTGTCTTAAATCTGTTTTCAATCGTAACAACACTTCAAATATCTTCCAAAGTAAAGGTATTCTGTTTTCAGGGAAAACAAAATGGCACATCTGCGCATGTTTTACTTTATTTATTCGGCTGTTATAAATCCTTCTGATATGTTTGTTTTTATCTGCTGCGATAGTTGAGTTCGTGCTATCACAGCGAGCGGACGCGTGCAGCGTGCAGTTGAAGTGATATCAAACGATCTCGATATAATAAATCGAAATAAACATTATTAACAATAATAGTGATCGATTATCAAACATTTTTCAAACCAAGTGAATACTACTGTAGCTAACCACCTGCGGGCTCGGAGCCGCAGATAACGCTAACGTGTTTTCTTCTGACTTTATAAGTTATCAACAATGTCATACAATCGCAATGTAGCTAAAGATTTATCAAAAATCCGGACAGATAATGTAAGTAACAAACCAAACCATATTTATCCGGTAGTGAACATAATACAACAAGGGCAGCAAACACAAAATACGTTCGATAGCAATTCGCAGCTTGATACAGACAACCCTATGGATACTGAAGCCGATAAAGACGAAAACAGCGATGATAGTCACAGTTTCGACAAAAAGCGAAACTCGACTGCATTATCGCCAGAGATAAGTGAAACGCAAAAGCGGTACAAATGGACTCCAGACAACATACTAACCAAAAACAGGTACTACCTACCAGAAAATATCGAAATTCAACTAAATACACAGGAAGGAATATCACCTGATACTCAAAAAACCAACCCGAAGATACCACCAATATTCCTGCGAGAAGCAAACAATCACAGAACCATAATAGAAGATATTAAAAAAATAGCTAAAGAGGAGTTCACAACAACATATACCGCAAAACATATACGTATAAATTTAAATTTTATAGAGGATTACCGAATATTGACTAAATATTATGAAGAATCAAAATTAAAATTTCATTCATTCCAAAATCCAGAAGATAGGCCGCACTCGGTTGTGATTAAGAGCGTTCCAATTTCACTTACTGAAAAAGAAGAACTTGAAGAATTGCGGCAAATAAACAAGGACTTGCCAATCATTAAAATTACTAGACTGCTCAACAAAAACAAACAGCCAATTCCAGTCTGCATAGTTGACTTGACAAATAACAATAAAGCTAAACAAATTTACAACATTGATAAACTTTACCATTCCATAGTTACAGTTGAACCAAGAAAAAAGTCACAAGAAATACCGCAGTGCATAAGATGTCAAAGGTTCGGACACACTAAGAATTACTGCAGACTAGACACAAGATGTGTAAAATGTTTGGGGAATCATATGTACAACGAGTGCACAAAGAAAAAGGAAGACTCACCAAAATGTGTCAATTGCGGAGAAACGCATTCCGCCAATTATAGAGGTTGTCGTTATTATCAGGAACTCAAAGCAAGACTTACCTTTACTAGAGAAAGACAAAATCAGCGAATAGCCAGACCTGTTAGTCAAAATATTCGTTACTCTCAAATATTAACAGGGCAACACGCAACCGGATCACAAGAACCTAAATCCATCGAAACAGAACAAATACCGGCAAATTCACTTACCAATACAATTCTGCAACTACTTACTCCATACATTGATGTAATTAAAAATTTCCTTATACAAAAAGTTATCCCACTCTTGTTTAACATTCCATAATTTAAATAGTAACTTCAAGAATTTAACACTCCTAAATTGGAATGCAAATGGCCTTAAGAGGCAACGAACAGTCTTCATTGCATTCATGGAAACACACAGAATAGACATCGCATGTATAAGTGAAACCCATTTAATACCAAACGAAAAATTTAAAATTGCTGGATACAACATATATAGACAAGACCGTGAAGCAGAATGTGCTTCCGGAGGCGTGGCTATAATAATAAAGAAGAATATCTATCATTCGCAGGTAGAATTGCACGACATCTCTTCGTTAGAAGCAATAGGGATTAAAATTGAAGATGACAATAGAAGACCTGTTAAGGTAATCGCAGCATATAAACAGCCCAACGTTAAACTGAACTCTAATGACATTGGCCAACTCTTTACACCAGGGGAGGCAACGGTACTCATTGGTGATTTCAATTGCAAACACACTATATGGAACTGTAGAGTAAATAATCCTAATGGAGTACGACTTTATAAAACAGCTAATGACAATGCTGTCCAAATAATAGCACCTAATGAGTAATGAACCGACGTATTATCCTATAGAGGAAATGCCGAACCCGACATTTTGGACATACTGCTCATTAAAAACTTTCCTAAACCAATTCATCAACAAGTCCTGCCAGAAATGGACTCGGATCATGTCCCAGTAGTTATAAATTTCGAAAGTAAATTGATTAAAAATTATCCTCCACCAACGGAAAAGTGGAGTGGGAAATGTTCAAAACCAAATTGGAAGAAAATTACACGTGCCCGAACAACATGCAAACAACCTCTGATGTTGATGAAGCAGTATGCACTCTTACTACAGCAATAGTTGATACTGTTTATAAAGCTACTATAAACACCACTATCAAAACGCATACATATAGGCATCCTCCTAGGTATATTATAGAATTAATACAGCGGAAGCATTACATAAGAAGATTATGGCAACGAACCAGAGATATATCCTTCAAGCAGCAACTAAATGAACTAACCCGTAAAGTTAAATATGAACTAGATAAATATCAAATCACAACATACCATAAATACATTAGCCAACTTGAACCAAGTGACCCTAATTTATGGCGCACCACAAAGCGTATACTTTGCCAAACACAGCATGTGGCAACATTAAAAAAAGATAATATAACATATAGCACTGACGAAGAAAAATGTAATGTCCTAAGTAGCCATCTTGAAAAAGTGTTTGAGTGTCCTAACACCAACAGTAGCGATAATAAAGCAATATCTGATTATGTAAATAAAAATACCCCACTAGAAGCTGGACCAATTGAACCAGTAACAGCAGACGAAATAACATCATACATTAAACAACTACGAAATAAAAAATCACCGGGGCACGACCTAGTCCCAAACGAAGTATTGAAAAAGCTGCCCAAGAAAGTAATAGCAGCTATATGCTCTATATATTTAACGCCTGTTTACGAATGGGGTACTTTCCTCACACCTGGAAACACGCCCAAGTGATAACATTTCACAAACCTGGGAAACCACCTTCAGATGTAAGCAGCTATAGACCGATAAGTCTTCTCCCAACATTGGGGAAACTGTTGGAAAAAGCTATTAAAAGTAGGCTTTCGTCATTTATAGAAGATGATTGCATACTCCCAGAACATCAGTTTGAGTTTCGAGCAAATCACTCTACGATACACCAGCTGCATAGACTAACAGAGTATATAACAAACGGTTTTGAAAACAAAATGTACACCATTGGGGTATTTATGGACATAACACAAGCCTTTGATAAGGTTTGGCATACCGGACTTATTTATAAACTCATTGACATACAAACACCACAGTACCTGCTCCTCATTATAAAATCGTTCCTTGAAAACAGGACTTTTGCTGTTCGAATGAACAACGAATATTCGGTACTCAGAAACGCAACTGCTGGAGTTCCCCAGGGGTCAGTTTTAGGCCCGCTTCTGTACAGCATTTACGCGTATGATATACCGAGCAACGATGGTTCAGAACTGGCAACTTTCGCTGATGATATTGCAATATTAACACAACACCAAGACATTCGAAAAGCAATACTTCAAATTCGCGAAGCAGTAAGTGCAATAGAGGAATGGACCGACAAATGGTGCATTAACCTAAATCCGACCAAAACGCAAGCTAAAGTGTTTACATTACGCAAATACATATCTCCAGCTCACATCATCATTCAACAACAAAATATAAACTGGACTCCTAAGGATACTCCTGTTAAATACCTGGGTCTTTATATGGATACAAGACTAACATGGGCAGCACACATAAACAAAAAACTCAACGAGGCCTACACGCGACTCAGCATGTTATATCATGTGTTAAATAGAAGATCTCCCCTCAAAATAGAATGTGGTGTTCTGTTATACAAAAACGTAATTCGACCAATTCTAACCTATGCAAACCTATTATGGGGCACGTCTTCTAAAACTAATGTAAATAAAGTGCAACGGTTTCAAAACAAAGTGCTGCGTATAATATGCAATGCACCGTGGTATGTGCGAAACGGACAGCTACACGAAGAGCTCTCAGTGCTTACAATAAAAGAGTTCAATCATGTGAGTGCCAAGAACTATTTTGCAAAACTTCAAAATTGCCCTGGCGCAATATTCTTTAACTTAGGCCAGCGTACAAGGACGCGTTTTAAAACAAAAAGACTACCACAAAGCTGCCTATTATCGTCAGAAGACTCTACAATTAGTGATAGCGACTAAACATAACCCTATTTCGTAATATAAACTTTTAATGTAGTAATAACTGTATGCTAATTACTAATTAGGTTAGGGATAAATCCCACATGTAACTATAATGTCAATAATCACCTCTTGTTACCATTGTTGTGTAGAGCATTACATGCTGAACCGACAAATAAAACCACTAAAAAAAAAATATCTGCTGCGATCACACTCACTATTCTCTTTTTTTATTTGTGGATTCGCATATTTTATCCCAATATTTGACGTGGTTAATAGTTATACCATAAGCAAATAAGGTAAATACACTGCTGTGAACACATGTTAAGTCTTTATGATTATAATAGCAATTAATAACATTTCCAGCATATCAAATATTATTTTATAAAATGTTCCAGAAATGTGCTAGTTGCAAATGCTATAAAATGGCATTGGCCAAGATAATAATTTGTAAAACAGTATTAAAAATGATGTTAGCCTTGATTTGAACAACAAAATGAAATCAGATCAGGCTTGGAAATATTGTAAAACAATGTAAGATCGAAGACAAACAATTGGGGAAAGGAAGCCAAGCTGTGAAGTGGTGTTAATTTTACGCGAATAAATACCCTTTTCCCAGTTCAGTGTGTATGAACATTAATTCTATATCCTTTGGGTACGCTGTATTAGGCTGCGTTAATTTGTAGCACCGCTACAGATATTTATAAAAAGTGTTTAATTTGTTCATCGAATCTTAGCTGGTTTGTGGAAATTGTGTACGAGGTTCGAACAGTGCAATTGGAGCCGTGTGATCTAGCGGAGGTAGCTACCTTTGTGTTAAGCAATTGTAGCTCTAGGTGTGAGACAACGACTGAATTGGAGGCGTTTTCGGAGCGGTCGAGCAAGAGGGGTCGTTCTGCAGGTCATCAGCGGCTTGTATCTGCATGCCAATGGAGAAAGGGGCTCCCAGGCATCGTGGAACTTTCTAGGGGCCCGAGTTAAATCCTAGTTTCCATAACAAAAGCAACAGAAAGGTCAGGAAAGTTTATTCTAAAAAATTGAATTTAGTGATTTTCAAATGGCGTCGGTTTTTGTGCACTTCCGGCATCATCTGAGTGTTTTTTGTTTGTGACCTGTATTTACTTACTGCTATTGTTATCACTTAGACAATGCTTTAATTACGTAATCACTGATAATTGTCGAGGAGTAGCAAATCTGTTTTGCGAAATTGTGAGGTTAGATCGCCATATTTGGATTTGGTTCCCATTAGTTAAAATATCCAGTATTGTAGCGATCCCAATGGTTAAATAAACATTGTTCAAAGCGTTTACAGTTTTAAATTATTAAAAATATAACACGATAATTAAATGTTTTTTATTAAAACTCTTGTGATTTTCGTATTACTTTATTATGAAATTAATTTAATGTAATTGCGAGTTAAATGTAATTCCGTTTTTTTATTTTGCTTGATTTATAAAATCTAATCAGTAGGCTGAATTGGCACTATATATAAATAGGTGCATTACAATCATGCAATATTAGTCACTTTAGATAGTGTTTATTTTTATTTGTTGGTATTAGCAGAGATAATAAGCAAATAAGCGCTCAAATAGATTGCTTACGTCAAGATACGATTAGGTATTTTTCAAGATTATATATTTTATTGTAGTAACATAATGCACACCTGCATTGTATTTCAAATTAAAATACGTCATGCACTATTACACTTTTAAAAACTTCAATGTTTATCATTTATGCGACATACACTTTAGACTGCAAAGTATTGTTCTATTCAAAATTATTTGCTTACTTGTTGCTTTAAGTTTATATCACACATATTTTTCTGTAGAAGCAACTTTCCATCCGCGCTGAATTGGTAATCGCATATTAGATTTTAAACTTATTTCTTCTGTCTGGGATCGCAAGAATTAGTTCTCGTCTACTTTGCGAATTTTCTTTAAACAAACTCGTCGCACATATCGCACAATCATGTATGTAACATAATATGATAGCGGCCATACCACATTAAAAGCATCGTTTCGAGAAATAATGAAGACTGATTGTGTCTTAATGATCTGGATTCTCAAACAGCGCATACCAAAAACCGCTCTATGCCAACCCTGTCACGAAGCATTAATAAAAACCTTGCAGGGCCTGATCTTGTGTCCGTTATTCTTGGTTTTCGCTGTGCCTTCCTTACCTGTTCATTCTTCCCTCGCACGTTGAAAATAAGTCATAATTATTTTCTATTTTAATCTTGCTTTATTATCGTATGTATTTATCTTCTCATTAAATGGAATTTTACAAAAATAACTACTTGGTTAATTTTCTACAACTTTAAATCAGCAGTTTTCTATGACCACAGCTTTAATTCTTGAGCAAAAATGTTGTTGAATAACAAATTTTAAAATTGAAATCTGAAATAGAGACACTCGTGCACTACACTTGTCAATAACCATATAATCATCTTGTCAAAATCTATGAACTTCAAAGATAATAATCAAAAACCTTCAGTGAAGTAATTAAGAAGGTTAAACACGGATCCAGTGATACTTCAAATAGACACTGAATTCAGTTTTGGTCGCAAGAGTAATTATTTTAGCCCCAAGCCCAAAAGCATGCCGTTGCCGCTAAAAAAATTAAAACACATTTAAAAATTCTCTTGACAGCGAAAACTACTAGGTCCTCGTGTGCAGTATTAGAGTATAACTGCAAGTTTTATTTTTTGCAATATCCACACCATTCAGTATGAGCTTCTCAGCAAGGTATTTGTATATCATTTTCTTGAAAAAAAATTAGCAGTGATATTTTCTACAAAAACGTTTAAGCTGACAACTATAAACGCACACTTACAAAGATAGTGACCTGGAGATGAATACGCCATATTATATTTGCGAAGATGAAGAAATGTTCTATGATGCAATGGATAGAACACCAGCTATATCCCAAAGCTTTAGGTCATGCAGTGCTGCATGTGGTTAAGTATTTAGTTTAAACTAATTGACGTTATATAAATACCACTTTTAAATATTTATATATTAACCAAACTGTTGTTTATTTAGTTAAAACCCTACCGCTGCAAAGAGCAAACAGTACAACCGAACTCAATTCTTCAACGCAGGGTAATTTTGTGTGCTACTAGTTGTCAAAATTGACGTTTTGAGACTAAATTATTGCACCTGTAGCTACATAACTACTAACTATAAACTGGACATAAAACGAAATGCAGTTTGATAATTAATAGTTTACTTATACCACTATTTTAATAAGACTTTTGTGTCGCCAAGCAATTAATTTGAGTTTATAACATATCATTTTTAGATAGAGCTCAAGTAATTTCCCTGTATGCAAGGAATAAGTCTGACCAAGTTTCTTCAAGTACAAGTAAGTTTCTCTAATGTTTTTCCATCAATTCAATATGTAACGGATATATTGTTGTAGAAGATTTATTTGATTTGCATGTAACATCTAATTTAAAAGAGGCTCCTGCACCAACTTTATTTGAAAGAGGTATTATCCACCAATACCTTTCATTGGTAATCTCCAAAAATGAATATATATTTCAGATCCGTCATCTTCTTTATGTACAAGAAGTAAATCTCTACCTGATATTTCAGGAAAAGGTAAGATTTTTAGAAATATGGGAATATTAACAAACGAAATATATCAACTTGCAAATGAAATTGTTTCAGGTGCATTTATTCCGCTAGCGCTTCAGGGCGAATCCATAACTGCCACTACCCCAAACGGTAAGTACTAGGTATCTTTAGGTTCCTTATGTTGTCTCTCTATTAATTTCATTGCTGTTTTCTCCTCCCAGCAGACTGTGTTAGGGTGACATTTTTGTTGGTACGCATGCGAAATGACTAGACATGACAAAATTGTTGCCAAATAAATGTTTTTCTCTTTTCATAAAATTTTCGGCATTTTGACACAAACTCTAAGTAGGACTTTAACCACATGACTAAAGCAGTCGGTGTCTAAGGTACCTACTCCGCATGCATAAATCTTGTCCATTAACAACAAACAAACTTTCATCAATGTCAATAAATCAGCTGTAATTTTTTAATGTTACAGTTTAAAAACATATGACAGCCCACTGGGAGCTGGAAACATCGGATTACAATGGATTATACAAACAATTTTATAACTCGTGACAAGATACATATCTGCGTTACGGAGAAAGCAAAGAAAATCATATAAAAGGCTAAAGGCAACCAAAAAGAAATAGCTTCTAGCAAATATCAATAACTAACAGCGAAGAGTCGAATTTCCATAATAGCGTTAAAGCATATTTAAATTCATTGACGTCCCTCCAAACAACACAGCAAAATTTAATGTTGCCAAAAGCAACAGAGCTTCAGAAAATAAAAGGAAGAGTTAGATAAATTTAAAAGAATGTTATAAAACTGCAGGAACTTGTTTTTTTTCAGAAATTGTTTCGAAATTTTCTTTTTTGCTAGGTTTAAAACAAACATCGTTTCATGATTTGTTTACACACAACAGTGTTACATAAATAAATAGAATATAATAATGGAATTGATTGAAGTCAAACGTCATAGCTATTAACATATCTAGGTATGTTATGAGTATCATAACTGTCATATGCCGTAAAGGAATATTACCATATAGATACAGTTATAACTTAGTTACCAGCCAACTTTTGTATATGTAAACAAAGGCTTGATATCCCGAAACCGGTAAAAGTCATTACACTGCATTTTAAATATGCGTTTATCTGCTTGCACTCCGCTCACTCTTTCAAAATTTAGTTATGGCGCACGTTCACCTGCAAGCTTTTGAAACTCTTTAGCTATAATTTAACTGACATGAGTCCTTATACTATTATACATTTTCAAACGTTATTTAAAATCATTGCTTGTTATATTAATTTATTTTGAATGCTGTTTCAACCCACCTAAGCTTTTCTAACACATTTAAATGAAGACAGTTCTGTTGTAGATTCTAAACCTTCTATCAGTTCGATTCAGCTGAGAATATAATTATTGAATTGACTAATACAATAATTTTTTGTGTATTTAGATCACTTGGTATGGGATGAATTCTACATAGACAGCAAATCATCAACAGTTACTTCGCAAATAGGTAAGTCTGGTCAACAATTCATTTTCGAAAAGGTAAAAGATGTTTTGATGTAATAATATTAATGCAGCACTAGTTGTCATGCAATTCTTATTAATTTATATGAAGACAAGTATCAAATCGTAAAAAAATGAGGATATTAACTTTTTAATATAGTCAGTCATCACTTGATAATTCAATGTCATAGAAAATGAAAGATATCGCAGGTATTTAATAGCTATTTATATATCAAGGAAGCAAAGTGTATAATTTCCTCCGCGGGCAAAGTTTGCGGCCCGACGCAAAGCGGAGGGCCGTAATTGCACGAGGAAGGAAATTCACTTTGCTCCCATGATATATATATATATGATTTTTTCGCCCCGCTAAAGAATTCAACTTTTAATTAGAGGATATCAAAATATGTGTGACATTTTGGGTATATTGCTAATCAGGTCGTCTATGTGATGCGATCAACAAACAACGATTTGTTGTGAGTGAAAATAGAGTGCTAAAGAAAACAAACAAACCGACGAAACATATTTTGCAGTATAGTCTGTTCAGTAAACATAAAAACACAAAGTGTACTTCCAAAATTCATCTTTGTCTAGGAATGTACTTCCAAAAAGTTACTAAAACAAATAGGTTAAGTGTGAGACATTACTTCCCATCTCTCATAAATGTTGTAAATACCTACTTTTAAGGATATACAAATACTGTGTGGGATACTTTTGATTCAGAGTTTATTAATAGATATTTTGATTACAGTTTATAAAATTTCAGGTGAGAATATCCAGAAAAATATCTACTTTTACACTGACAATAAGAAATATTAATTGTCATTTTTAAATTCAAATATGCTTGTATACAGGTGTGGAAACCTTTGAAAAACAAAATACAGAATCTCTAATACAAATATTATATGCACATGCCAACTTAAAAAAAATGTTTTTGTGTTTACTGAATGCCCTATAGCTGTCAAACTGTTATAAAAATGTGTAGCAGCGGTGACGACGATTCAGATTTGCAAAGTACTCCCCCTGATATTGCAAAAGAGGCCAGTGCTGCAACATTGGATTTGTTACCGGAAAATTCAAAGGAAAAATACTTAAAAGTTTATTCGGCTTTCAAGCAATGGTGCAATCAGAAAAAAGTAAAAAAGATCAATGAAACTGCAGTGCCGCATATTTTTACGAACTGTCTAAGTTTCTTAAATCATCATCGCTTTGGTCTAAATATTCGATGTTGAAAACCACCTTAGCCGTGCAGGAAAATATTGACATCAAAAACCCAAAATTGATTGCGTTTCTGAAGCGTCAGGCTGCAGGTTACAGGCCAAAGAAATCCGAAACTTTCACGCGAGAAGATCTCAACAAATTTTTATTAGAAGTTCCAGATGATGAGTACCTACTGATGAAGGTATTAAATACAAAATTTTTATAAACAAGAGTGCCCCGTTTTAAAATAATTTTTACCCATTACAGCTTGTCATGGTTATTCTTTACACCATGGTCATGGTTATAGGTATCTCAGGTACCTGTCGATGTGACGAACTCTTCTTCTTCTTCTTCTTTTTGCGGTGCGGGGGTTCACCCCGCGGCACTCAGGTCTGAGGCCCATTGTGCGTACCGCTTTTTATATCTCGTCTTTGAACAGGCCGGTACCAACCGCAAAGGCTAGCACTTGGCCTATAGGGATGAGCCCTATATCCTCCGGTTCTAAGAACGCTGCGCCGAAGTGTTTGTGTCGCAGGGTCATCAGTCTGACACACTGGCATAATATGTGCTGGGAAGATTCCTCCTCTTCCCCGCATAGCCTGCAGATCGGATCATTTGTGATACCGATTCTGTGCAGGTGTTTGTTGAGGTGACGGTGCCCTGTTAGGAGTCCTGTTACGATCCTAATTTGCTTCTTACTGAGTTTTAGAAGCTCTTTGGACGTCGACAGCGATAACTCCCCAATAAAGAGTTTAGCTTGCCTTGGTCCCTGCCGTAAAGACCATTCACGAAGGAACCGAGTCCAGACCCATTTCTTCATTTCTAGCTTTACGTTGCAATATGGTATCCCAAGAATTGGCTCGGGTCCAGGCGGGTCACCATTGGAGCCCTGCCTAGCCAACTGATCCGCCTCTTCGTTACCGTCAATGTTGCTATGACCTGGTACCCACAGCAACTTTACAGAGTTCTGCAAGCAGAGTCTCGTTAGCGCCGCTCGACATTCAGACACTAGTTCCGAAGACACCCTGAAGGAATTCAGGGCTAAGAGAGCGGCCTGGCTGTCGGAGCAGATGTAGATATGCTTGTTAGTAAAACCTCTGTCTAGGTTTTCATAAACACAGGCCAGCATGGCAAACACCTCGGCCTGAAATACGGTGGCGTACCTCCCCAGTGAGAACGCACGCTTCACTCTAGGTGATTCGCCATAGACACCCGCCCCTACGCCAGCCTCCGTCCTAGAGCCGTCTGTGAACCAAATAAGTCCCTTAGGAGCAAGGAGGTTATGGCCACGGGCAATCCAGTCCTCTCTAGAAGGGATGACTGTTTTATATGGCCTATTGAAGGAAAAGGAGGGGACCATACGATCACTCCTCATGCTGAGGGTATCGTGAGCCTCTGCCATAATTGACAGGACCCTCGAATGCCCCAGCGTTCCTCCTACCTTTGTCCACTGGCCTCCACACTTAAGCCTGTAGGCCGCCCTTCTAGCCTCAGCCTCAATCATTAGATGAAGGGGCACGAGTCCGAGAAGGGCTTCCAGGGCCGTTGTGGGTGCTGTTCGCATTGCTCCTGTCACTCATAGACAAGCTAGCCAAAGCGTTTCTTTGCGCTAGCTAAGGTGACCCGCGACTACCATACAAGTGCAGCGTATGTGATGAGGGGTCTTATCACCGCGGTGTACATCCACATGATGACATTCGGTTTAAGACCCCACGTGCTTCCAAAGGTGCGTCTACACATCCAAAAGGAGGCAGTTGCCCTTTGTATTTGTCGTTCCGAGTGCTCCTTCCAGGTCAGTTTGGCGTTCAGGATTACTCCCAGATACTTAACTTTCCCGGCGGCCCTCATAGGGGTACCGAAGAGTACTGGGTCAACAAAGCCCTCTATCTTCCTTTTCCTTGTGAATAGGACAAGTTCGGTTTTGTCGGGGTTTACCGACAATACGTGCCCTAAGCACCATCTTTCCACGATTCTGAGGGCAATTTGAGTAACCCCATTTTCCGAGTATGTAGGTGTAATGTATTCAGACGTGACCGGCAGTATGATGAAGTGAACCAAAAGTGGGGCGGTGGAGTGCTATTGGCAGCTAAAACTTACATTAGCGTGAAATTCTGGACTTGACGCATTTAACTACATTCGTACCTACCATAGACGTATTAGGTTGTAAATGTTCTTTTAAATGCATTGTTATATACGTCTTTGTAATCTATATACCACCTGCCACTACACTTGCAAATTTTCAAAACTTCTTTGATATTTTCGAGCAGATGGATTATTGTCGCAAAGAAAATGTGTTAATAGTGAGTGATTTTAATACACCCACCTTCAATAATCCTAATGTGACTGACACAAAATATCGATTATTGTATGACTTTATTGATTTTTTAAACCTTGTTCAGTATAATTCGATTATAAATCCTGACGGGCCCATTCTTGACCTTGTCATAGCAAATACTGCTCTTGAAATTGTGCATGATACTGCTCCTATACTACTCGTATATGAAGATTACTACCACCCGGCCTTATGTCTAACTTTTCATTTAAAGTCTAATTCTTATAAAAACTTCTCTCCAAATAAATAATACTAACAAGCCCTATAATTTTAAAAAAGCTAGCTTTCCGGCGCTATGTATAGATTGGTCATTTTTAAATAACTACAATGATGTTAACTTGGCTTGTGAAGACTTCTATAACCAACTGTATTCCTTTTTCTAACTATATATGCCCCGATATCAACCCAAACAAAAAGAATTTCCTCATTGGTTCACTCCTGAGTTAATGAAATATATTAAGTTGAAGAACAGCTATCTCAAAAAATACAGGAAATACAACTGTAACACCTCTTACAATAATTTTCGTCGGTTAAGGTCGACTACAAAGACACAAGAATCTGTCGCCTATAATAACTATATGCCTAGCGTCAAAGAGTCTATTTCTGTGGACTCTAAACAATTTTGGTCGTACATTCATACTAAGAAAGGGAGTACAAGAATTCCAGGCAGGATGTCAAACGGTATCAATGACTATGATTTATCGGAATCTATTGTTGACGCTTTTAGGGAGTACTTTGGTGGCGTTTATGAAATATCACCGCCGTCTGCAGTACTTTCTGGTGATATTGTTAATAATATAGCACCTGTTCATATCTCTCATATCTCTGAAAATGAAGTTGAATCATTTATACGTAAACTAAATAATAAGATGACTTCAGGTCCGGATCAAATACCTAGTTTCTTTGTCAAGGACTGTTCTTCAATACTTGTTAAACCTTTAACGATTATATTTAACCTTGCACTTAACAACTCTACCTTTCCGGAAACTTGGAAAAGAGCTAGAATTTGTCCAGTTCTTAAATATGGTGATCCGACCTTGATTACTAACTATCGTCCTATTACTATCATATCAAATTTTGCAAAAGTTTTTGAAAGAGTTCTTTATGGTCAAATATACCCGTCGATTCATTGCTATATTTCTCCACATCAGCATGGATTTATGGAGCGTCGATCAACAACTTCTAACCTAGCTTACTTCACCGAATATACATCTGATATTCTCGATTGCCAAGGTCAAGTTGATGAGGTCTACACAAACTTCAGTAAAGCCTTCGACAAGATCGGCCGTACATATATTATCCCCAAACTGAAAGGCGCGGGCTTTACAGATGCTCTGTTGACATTCTTCTGTTCATATCTGAATAACCGCATGCAATACGTATGTTACAATGGCTATGCTTCCGATTTCTTCGTCGCCACATCCGGAGTCCCACAGGGATCCAACCTCGGGCCCCTCTTATTTCTTATATTTATAAACGACCTGCCAAACTGTATTTCTAGCGAAAAGTTGCTTTTTGCAGATAATTTAAAAATATTCACTCGGATTAATTCTAAAATAGATTGTGAATATCTTCAGTTTCAAATAAATCAGGTGGAACAATGGTGCACTGTTAATAATCTTCATCTAAATATTACAAAATGCAAAATAGTCGCATACACGAGAAAACTCAATGCTATTATATATCCATACTGCTGCAATTCAACTGCACTTCAGCGATGTATTTCTGTTACCGACCTTGGTGTTCAATTTGACGTCAAACTAAGCTTTGCTGCTCACATTGACCAGATCCAAATATGTAAATCTGCCATAAGAATGCTTGGTTTTATTATAAGAAACTGCAAATCATTCTCTAGTATCTTAGCTCACAAAACTTTGTATTTCTCATTTGTTCGTTCGAGTACTGTGCTTTAATTTGGTATCCGTACTACGACCAATATAAGAACTGTTTGGAATCAGTGCAGAAGAAATTTTTAAAATTTCTATATTTCAGAACTGAAGCAGTATATCCAGAGGTTGGTTTTAGTTGTCAGGTGCTCCTATATAAATTTAGTGTCAACTCTCTATAATTTAGACGTATAATGATCAGTCTTACATTCTTATATAAACAGACATAGACATAGACATCATAGACCTTTTAGCGCTTCTTAATTTTCATGTCCCACGAATTTCCAGTCGCAGCGCAATTGCTTTTCAGTGTCCTATTGCTCGTACTAATTTACGCTGTAAATCTCCAATCTTTGTGTTGTGCCAAAATTATAACAGTATTTCTGAATATTGTGACATTAACGTTATATCTCTATTAACTTTTAAAACTACTGCGAAAACCTATATTGCTAACCAATAATCTTCTTCTTATAGATTTAGTTTAGATTATTACATTTACCTTTAATTATTTTTTTAGTATCGTACCTACTCAAATGTTTTGTTTGCTACACATATTTGTGTTTACTTTCAATTTTGTTAAAAATCTATATTGCTCATAATTTGTTTCTTATAAAATGTACGTATTTGTAGTTATTTTCAAATGTTGTCCTGTAATTGGATATTTATCTGTTGGGCAATTAAAGTTATTATTACTATAACGTACCATTTCTGACGAAACTACATTAACAAACATGTTTGTGAAATAATAAAGAAACATATACTGGGCTAGCCTGTAATTACATTGTTATAACCTGTATGAATAACTCATTAAGTTATATTATTTATTATTTTAGATCCGCTAGCGGAGTCGCCCGAAAAGAAAATTATAACCATACCCAAGGTCTCTCTAAGTGGTATGTAGCCTCTCCTCTTCTCTTATACCGATCTTTACAACAATTGTCTTTTAGGTACCGTCACCTCGAAATCTAAAGAAAAAATCCAGAAAATATCGAACGGTCATTCCCTATCTAAGGAACAGCTGTCCTCTTGCTGTCCCTGCTGTGGGAGAAACAATTTTGGAACAAATAGCCAGTATATTACTTGTCCCAACTGCAGGAGACCCGTTTGCCCCGACTCCTCCTATGTGACATCGAACAGAACACATTTTTTTGCCTGCTTATTGACTCCTGTTGGACTTTGCTGCATCCCGTACTGCTCTAAATACTGCAAACGTGTCCAGCATAACTGTCCCCTTTGCAGGGTTTATATCGCCACCAGCAGTTAAATAATAAACGTGGTAATGGCATATCCATTTAAATTGTTGCATATTGTGTTCGAACTGCAAAAGCAGAGATGGTAATTTTTTTCTAAAGCTAACATAGTTTACCATTTTTTATCAGTCTTAATTTTTCCGAATTGTTCAACGGTAGAGACGCATTAGCTTTCCCTTTGTGTTAGCAGTGGCAAGATATGAATCTTCCTCTGGAAAATTCCAACTTTTCCTGATGAAGGTATCTTTGACAGCAGAAAATGGCAGCAAGTATGCCATGAATGTCTAAACCACCGACCACTTTCGGCATGCGTTGCAAATGACAGCTGTCTCAATTGCACAAGCTAAATTACCAGTAGTTGCGAAATGGCAGAATTAATATATCTAATCGTTCCAGTTACTTGTATAAAGTTGTACCGCATATGGAACTTTATCCAGTTTAATAAACCCGAACTGTCGATGTAACTACATTACGCCTGTAATGGGTTACCAGTACTGGTGTTCTAATTGTAACGAATTTGTGAGTCCCATCCTGGAATATAAACTGTCTGTACCATACAAGTTGTTGTCCTACTTTTTGTGTTGTTTCGGTGCTTGTTTCCTGCCCTACATGATACCTCGATGCAGAGTGGAAACTTACCATTGCCCACAGTGCCACACGTGGCTGAACATTAAAAGTACATTATGCAGATTACAGGATAACAATTACAATACGACAAAGAAGAGGCTTGCCAGTCGCGCTAGTAAACAATTTCGTTTTAACGAGAAGAGATTCGAAAGGGAATACGAAAGGGACTCCGTAACATCATTCAGCCGGGAACCGCGTAAAAGCGTATCTACTTTCACTGTCAGAAGTTTTGATATGAATTCGTAGAAACTTCCTGTTATTTTATTGTTTCTAAACCATAGGTAATAAAGAAATATACGAATTTAATTGTTTTATTTGTCAGTTTGACTGATGAGTGTCAAATCATAAAGTTGTTACTACTTTCAAAATTGTCAAGTTTTTAACGATTGAATCGCCTTCATATTGAGTTGCCATCAAATTGACAAAATGTGAAATTTAAGCATACAAGCGGGATGTAAACGGTGTTTTTACCTCAGATGGGGTCTAAAGTTAAATGTAGATTGTGTGGGAAAATAGTGGACTACAATTCTTCACAAATTAATGCTTTAGGAAAACATCTCTTCGAAACACACCCGGATAATAGTATTACTCATTTTACGCTGGACGATGATCTATGCATATACAATAACTTAGAACACGCTCCAAAGATGTATAGGACGACTGGTTGGTACACTAGTGTAAGTGAAAATAAGTTCTCATTTAACCTCGTTGCAGTTGAAACCTGGAAACCAGGAACGGCAGAACTAAAATGCAAATCCTGTGGAAAGACTGGACCACCCTTAATTCGTAAACGGCGAAATAAAGTAAGTGGTGTAGGTATTTCTCTGCATTAACTCAAATATCTCGCAACTCGATAAGACCCATTAGTCATATTAGTAGTATAGTTTGCATGAACAAAACAGTATTGCTTCTGCATATCAATTTTACCATTGGCTTGCAAGGTTACAAAGCCCATTTACGCTCATTCTTCTACTTTGTTACTAGAATTGTCCCTTTTAGCTTGACGTGCTCTCTTTAGTTTGCAAAGAAAACAATTCTCATCGATTTGGTCAGTCTCCTACTACATATTTTTCATCTTTTTTTTTTAAGTATTTATCTGTGTCTCAACGTGTACTGAACCCAGGAAAAGAATCTGCACGTGCAGCTTAGTTTTCAGTATACTTTTATAACACCAAGTGGCGCAATGGTAAGAGCACTGATGAAGAAATACACTTATGCAACAAAAGCAACAAATGCTATGTATGATCGATTTTTCTCTACGCTTACGAGGCCTGGACATAGCAATGAACAGATTTGAAGCATTTAGATCTTTAAACGAAGAGGCTTTTCAAGAGATTAATTTCAAATTACCACGTGACTACGACCCGACTAGCTATCATGGAGACGACATGGGTTCTTATACAAAGCTTTAACAGCGTACATACATCAAGCAAGTAGAGACACTCATGCCAAATATTGAAACCTGTCTAGAGTGCCTGGGACAGTAACTCGGGGGGTATTTCTAAGCTTGAATATCAGATGGCAGCACAAAGTTCTACCAATTAGAGTACCTGTATTATACTATATACAGGTACTCTACTACCAATCAGAGCCAGTAGATATAGGAGAGTACCGCCATTCTTTGATCAGTAAAATGCCGCCATCGCCGCCATTTTTGTTCCCATCAGCAAGGACTGATTGAGTTATGTCTAAAATTTTAACTGAAATTGGCAAGACTGTATGTCTATGTCAAATTCGAGGTTATCAGGTTATGTTTTCGGTCAGTTTGTGTCAAATAACAAACAAAACCTAACCTACTAACCTCGAATTTGACAGAGACTTACAGTCTTGCCAATTTTAAGTAAAATTTCGGGTTGCCAATAAATGTCACGTTGACGGAATTGTGTTTTATCAAATTCAAGGTTAGCAGGTTAGGTTTTACGTCAGTTTTGACACAGACTGACACAAAACCTAACCTGCTAACCTTGAATTTGATGAAACTGACAACTTGTGTGTCAGTTTTACCAACCTTGTTTTTCAATATATCATTAAATCTTGGTAGCCATGAAAAAATGATCCAAAATGTTTCGCTGCTTGCTCTACTCTTACTAAAGTATTATACAGGTACACTACTACCAATCAGAGCCCAGTTACTGGATCTGCTCCCAATCATATGTGATCATAGATATATAAGTACAAGATACGGCGTGCCGTTGCTATAGTTGAACAAGACGTACCATCTATTTCTGTCACTCTCAATGCGTGAATTACGTATAGCGCTATCCTTTAGAGAGGTACTTAGACTCGTCATTGAGAGAAATTCTGATAAAATACATTTAACTCGTGTTACATGGTGCCAGAGATAGTCTTTTTGGTCTCAAGATGCTACAAAATGTAGAAAAGAAGTAATCGTATATATACACACAAATTAGAAAACATAACCTCAACAGGCAACACTTGATAACCTCACTCGATGAGAGGGTGTGCAAGATATTCACTCGCTAACGCCTTTGAGTTTTACGGTTGATAATAATAGCAATCAAAACCATGTAAACAACAGTTTAACTGGTAGGTCCGCTAACAAGTAGCATCATTTTTCATGATAACTTTTTTAGGTCACCATGTCTAATCGTTTTAACTTGTCAGAGGCTGGCTGAAATGAAATTAATGATCCTGATAATAGAAGTTTGTGAACACTACTTTGCTCTGAAACTGAGTTTGTCCTTTACAAGATGCACCACTTTGAAGAATGGTAGAAAATGACCTTTTGCGACTCCAAGAATGGTGTTCGAAGTGGCTGTTAAAGCTCAACTAACAAAAATGTATGTTGCACATGGGATACCACAACATGTATTTTCTGAACAATGTGCTTATAAAGGCGGTTTACCAACAAAAAGATCTTGGGGTCACCGTGTCGTCGGATTTTAAATTTTACCTAGTTTCGATCGCTTTTAAAAACATGTCTCCTCAACTTTTAGCGAAAATTTATAAAACCTATATTCGGCCAATTTTGGAGTATGCGTCCTGCGTTTGGAAGCCTTACCTTGCTAAAGACATTCATGCTCTTGAACTCACCCAGAGACGTATCACCAAGTTATCGCCAACTATTTGAAAACTGCCATATGAACAGAGGCTGCAGGTATTGGGGCTATCATCGATTTCTGAAAGGCATTTAAGAGGTGACCTAATAGAAACATATAAAATCCTCCACGGTTACTACACTGTAGTCATTGAAGGGTTTGTGACTAGTGAGAATGTGCGGTTGCGTGGCCACGAGTTTAAGCTAGTGCGCGAAAGTTCTGTTTATTCAACAGAATTTTTAGAGATTGGAATGCTCTTCCCAAGTCAGTTGTCTGTACGCCTTTAGTAAACGCCTTGGTTAATTTAAGTTAAGTTAATAGCTGTAGTTGTGTAATTTCATTCTGTAAAATTTTCAAGTTTGCAAGTGTTGCAAGTAGAATCTTTATCTTATTATTTACTACATTATTATGTGCCTTCAATTTTAATTTTTAGTTAAGTTTTAAATATCTTATTAGCGCTATTTTTCGATTGATATGTTTTATCGGATCAGCTGTCTAATATTATAAATAAATAAATAAAAAAGAAGCAGAACTTTGATATATGCAACAACGGGGAAAATGCTGTTTCTCTACTAACCGCAACCAAAATTATAAGGAAAAGAGCTAGCAGTGTAATTGGCATCGGATTCTGCATTTTAGCTCAAAACAATTGGTTATTAAATAAATAGCCATGTTTATTTGATTGTGCATTATGAAAAACACCCATTTTCAGAAAAAATTAGTATGCATTTAGTATTTTTCACTTTTATGTGCCTTGCAAGGATTTGATGGAGTATGGTACTCGAGCCACCCGTGATTTGGTCTAAGCCAAAATTTAAAATTGGTAATTTTTATAATATTTATATCCCTAATGGCATTAAGAATGATTATCAAAAAATTCTCTACCCAAGTAGTGATGCACATACCCGTAGTCTCAAAAAATACCTCTGAGACTGGTAGTAGCACTGGTTTTTGACTATTAAGTAACTACGAAGTGCATCGTATTGGAAATACAAGTTTCAATAAGGTCTGTCATGTGTAATCTGCAGCAAGAGTGCAAAATAAGTTTGAGCGTACAGCACGAAATGTGCTCGATCGTTTAGTTTCTGGTCAATATCGCAAAAACAGGGGTTTTCAATAAAAATGGATAGAAGTAAATTTGTAGAGCACATTTCTTTGCAAGAATGATAAATTAAATTTTTGTTGCACCAATTTTGAAAATGGTACTTAAATTTTTTGGAAAAATACAGTTAAATTTACTGGTACCTATCTCTTTTCCACACCACCCATGAGGTAGAGATTTTGGCGTGTTTTTTTTTATAGCGGTGCCCCTGTAGGCGTAAATTCACTTATTTGTTGGAAAAAGTATCACTCGGAATCAAAATTAACTTTGCTATTTGAAATTCTAGTTAATGTTACCATCATTTAGAAATTTTTCCATTTGTACGTTTAAATATGTTAAAGAATATGAAAATAAATCTTCTGCTTCTAATAATGTACAGTTCTCAATATCATTCTTTTCATCACTAAGAACTTCGAGATCAATCACATCTCTTCCTGCACCCCATTTTACAAGAACGCGCAACCAAATTTATATGGCTTGCTGGAGCTTGCACCTCAGTTGCGTGGTAACGAACAGTTACTATTTTTTTCCAACCCCCACACATCTGCATGAACTGCTGTTATTTCCCACATTCGAATTTGATGAAAAACATGACGAGAATGTGGACGAACCGCTGAAGAAGCAAAAGGAAACATTAACCTCAACTTTACAGTTCATAATTCATTCAGAAGTTAGGTGCCTTGAAAAACTGTAGGGAATCAATCCTTTTTGAAGCTTGGATAGGGAACTTTTTTGATATTCATTCCTTTTCTAATGCTATGAGGGATATGAATATCAATAAAAAAACTGAAATAATTGTTTAAAGGTTTTAATTAAACAAACTACTTAACACACCGGTGAAAAGATAGGTCTTCGCTTGAAGAATTCCAAGAAATAGAACAAATTATGCACGTTCTCATTGCTCAAGTTCAATTTTCGAAGAATAAACTGTGAAATTGAATGACACTTCTGACGTTTTCATTTCAAAACATCAAAATTAAGCGTACGAAACATTGTATGAAATACGTCTAAAGGGAGAGAGAAATAAAGTGCCACAGGTTAGAATGAAATGGGGGAAGGTACCGAACTCCGTGATATGTTATTTTAAGATTCGACGTACGTTTACATGTAGTGAGCGTATCCTGTACTAATATATCCATGTATGTGATAAAGCAGTGGCACCATCTGTTAGTACTATGGGAAAATACACCCCTCCCCCCCGGAGCCGTTCAAGGTCATTCAGATCGGCTTTTGACATCAAAGGAACCGACAGTGAGTGTCTCTACTTGTTTTATTTATGTACGCTGGCTTTAAATTCGATATAAAATTACAAAGGGTGCCAATGAGTTTTAACACTCACAATATTAAAATAGGGTCAGATCCATCTAGGAATGCTGTTATAGTGCTGTTTCACACCTGTTGCAAAATGTATGTCATTTGCATTGTCTCTTTAAAATGTGACTGAAAAAGTTGATTGTGGTATTTTATGTAGCAGTTTTATTCAGTGATGCTAGTCACGCGATTTTTAATCAGCTTAATCAAAGCTGTTTAGTTTTCTAGACGATTTTGGTATTGCATCTCCAATTTCAACGTCCTCAGGGTCTAACTGAATAGAGAAACCAATAACCATGTTGTGGCCTTTTTTTATTATTTTAATCGGTAATAACGGAAATAATTGACATTTTTACCTTTTTTATTTGTCGATTAGATAACTTTGGCTTCATATGTCACAAAGGAAATTTCCAAAAACTAATAGTAGTAATGCTGTCTAACATGTAGCGTGAACATAAAATAAAGGGTGAAGATAAACAGCCTAAACCATAAATCATATTACAATACAATAAAATCAAATTTGAAGCAGTCCTGTTAGATAAATTTATGAGAGAATAATCATGAAAGAGCTCTACACGAAGATGGCTTTAGAATAAGAATAGTTGAAGAACAACCTTTTAGCTCTTAACGAACATGAACAAACTGATGGGCAAATTGTAATGTATATTTATCCGAAAGTGAGTTTTTTTCGGGATTTTTAAATGTTGACTCTTAACTGACATAAAACAGTATTATATTTTATCCACTCTATTAATTATATCGTCATTCACTAATTTAGAATTTTGTATAGTTAAATAAATTGAGATTGATAATTATAAACAAGGTATTTTCAACTAGTAGTTACTAGAGTCCCTATGATCTCTAGTATTTACTAACGTTATGTTATTATTTTTTTATTATACCTGCATCAGAATCGCCGCTTAAAGCACGCCTGAGCGTGCGAATACAGGCGATTAAAGCTCGCCGAGCTTTAAAGGTTGTCAAGGAAACGACTGAATGCAACAACGGACATGGACGCGACAAAAACGTAAATAATTCTCGTAACTATAGTAGCAATATTATTATGCCCTCTCGATTTATCACGACAAAAATTATTTCTAAGTTTTTAGTGCGTAATTTATTTCCAGTATTGGAGGTATAATAAAAAATAGCGTAAAGTATTCTTGGATAACTGGTCTTTAAAACACTTGCTCTATTTCGAGCACTCCGGCTACGCCGTCGTGCTTGAAAACTCGCGCGTGTTTTAAAGACCTTGTTATCCACTCATACTTTAATATACTATTTTCTACAGCCGTGATTTTAAACTGTTTCCAAGGGTCATATGCGGCGTGCTTTATATTGTCTATAAAACACGCCATTCCATTTAAAGCACGGAGTACTTTAAGAGTTTATAAAACCTTATTTGTGAAGATTAAAAGTACAGTTATTATATCGGACCGATTTGTATGCGGAGCCCCGGGTGCTCGATTGGAGAGGGGCGGAGCCCGATGGCCCCCTTGGAGAGGGGCTGAGCCCCAATGGCCCCCTTGGAGAGGGGTGAAGCTCCAAGAGCCCCCTTGGAGAGGGGCCGAGCCCTGAGGGCCCCCTTGGAGAAGGGCCGAGTCCCGAGGGCCCCCTTGGAGAGGGGCGGAGCCCCGATGGCCCCCTTAGAGAGGGGCGGAGCTCCAAGTGCCCCCTTGGAGAGGGGCCGAGCCCTGAGGGCCCCCTTGGAGAAGGGCCGAGTCCCGAGGGCCCCCTTGGAGAGGGGCCGAGCCCCAAGGGCCCCCTTGAAGAGGAGCGGAGTCCCGAGGGCACCCTTGGAGAGGGGTGGAGCTCCGAGGGCCGCTTTGGAGAGGGGCGAAGCCCCTAGGGCATTTAAGCTAACAAACTCCTCGGCTGTAGAAAAAATATTGAAGCCAACTCGTGTTTTACAGTTTAAAAATCTCGGTCGATCATAAAATTCTCGCTTCGCTCGAATTTTAACATGATCGACCTCGATTTTTAAATCCTCTGTAAAACACTAGTTGCCTTAATAGCTAATTTTCTACAGCCGTGATTTTAAACTGTTTCCAAGGGTCATATGCGGCGTGCTTTATGTTGTCTATAAAACACGCCATTCCATTTAAAGCACGGAGTACTTTAAGAGGTTATAAAACCTTATTTGTGAAGATTAAAAGTACAGTTATTATATCGGACCAATTTGTATGCGGAGCCCCGAGTGCCCGATTGGAGAGGGGTGGAGCCCGATTGGAGAGGGGTGGAGCCCGATGGCCCCCTTAGAGAGGGGCGGAGCCCCGAGGCCCCCCTTGGAGAGGGGTGGAGCTCCAAGAGCCTCCTGGGAGAGGGGCCGAGCCCTGAGGGCCCCCTTGGAGAGGGCCGAGCCCCGATGGCCCCCTTGGAGAGGGGCGGAGCCCGATGGCCCCCTTGGAGAGGGGCGGAGCCCTGAGGGCTCCCTTGGAGAGGGGTGGAGCTGCAAGAGCCCCCTTGGAGAGGGGCCGAGCCTTGAGGGCCCCCTTGGAGAGGGGCCGAGCCCCAAGGGCCCCCTTGGAGAGGAGCGGAGTCCCGAGGGCCCCCTTGGAGAGGGGTGGAGCTCCGAGGGCCGCTTTGGAGAGGGGCGAAGCCCCTAGGGCATTTAAGCTAACAAACTCCTCGGCTGTAGAAAAAATATTGAAGCCAACTCGTGTTTTACAGTTTAAAAATCTCGGTCGATCATAAAATTCTCGCTTCGCTCGAATTTTAACATGATCGACCTCGATTTTTAAATCCTCTGTAAAACACTAGTTGCCTTAATAGCTATAAGTTTTGTGTTCACGATGATAATAATGCTGTAAAATACTATGCTTTAATTAAATCTATTTTATCCAACGCCTCCAAGTTATAAGGCTATTACTAGATCGATTTTAGACCTCTAAAGGGGCCCATAACCCACTAATGTGTTAAACCATAACCCCTAGCGGGGAGATAAAAACCAAGTCACTCACAACTGTATTGTTGCTAACACTGTTAACCTATATCAAATTTGAGATTTTCAGGTTAAGTTTGGCGTCAGTCTGTGTCAAATAACAAAAAAACCTAACCTACTAACCTGGAATTTGACATAGACTAACAATACACTTCAATACTGTCAAACGTATTACATGAATCACAGGTGACTCGAATTATAAATGTATATGATGTCTAGGTACTTCCAATTTATCACTATGACTTTCCACGGCTATCAATACAAAATTTATGTTTTTTTTATATTTATTGAGTTGTTGGATATAATTTTGTATGGCGCGCAGGTGTTATTGTAGATAATTTACTCGAGAAATTACCCCTCTCGGCCTAGCGGCCTTGATGGCTTAATTTTCCTTTTGTTAATATTTGTAATATAACACAGTTATACCATAAATAATTATTATAAGAAACCAATTCTAAAACAGTAACTACATATTTTATATCAATATAGCTTTGGATCAACTCTGGATCAGTTATGGCAATTTAAGTTTTACATAGTATATTATAGTATTGCGAGTGTTAATATAATAACAACGCCCAGATAGAAACAAAAACTCATAAGTTTAAATATATAATCGGTTGCTATATAATCTGAAACAAACACATATAATAGCGAAGCCATAAAAAATTTGCAGTAACTAAAACACGAACACATCATCATAAAAATATGTATAATAATCAGAACATAGTATAATAATAAATTCAGGCACGTTGACAATCGCAATTGCGATACATTATAAACCAAGGGTTTCTTCAACTGCTTTGACTGGTAGGTACCTTGACCTTCCCACCTATCCAACGGCTTACAAATTAAATAATAGGGTGCACCCAGTACAAACTATTTCTAAATCAATATTATTGTTCACCTGCAAAAATCTTCCAGCAAATAGTGAGCACAGGTAATAAATAATTGTAAATAACAAGCGCACGTAATGGATACAGATAATTAACGTTTTCACAGGCTAATGAATCTCGAAAGGGCTTGGATATTCCCAGTTGAGAGCAATGCTGCATGCAAGGACTGAAAATGTTGCGAAGTTTCTCAGAGGACCCAAGTACCCCTTACTTTTTATTTTATTTTATTTATTCCGTATTCAGCCAACAGCCGTTAGGCCAATTATAGGAGTCGCTGTACATTTTTTGTCTTATTATACGGAAAATGTAGGAAAAGAGATGTACCAAACAAAAGAAACCCCTGTGGCTGTGCAATATCAAGCAGTGGAGTGATCTACAAGTTGAAAATTTATTCCGGGCAACCACGGATTGAAAATATTTCTCGATAAAACCTGCATAATGATAGTCGACATCTGAACCCAGTCAGATTAGCAAAAGAAGTTATTTGCTATCGTTTATGTAAAAAGTGACCATGACAATTTTAGATAAACATTCTAATATAAAAAAATCGAAAAAAAAATCTCTGGTGGTAACTCCAAATTTTGCCTGTAATTATTATTATGCAACAAAAAACTGAACGTTAAAGCACAGACCCTGCATCGTTCTAGTTGACTATTCTCTGTGATACCTGTATACACTTGCAGTTAATTAAAAGATTCATCGGCGTTTATTTTGGCTTTCTTTTAGTTAACTGTTAGTACTTAAAGAACTGCAATCCGTCTCCCTGAATTAGCCGGCCGGCAATTGTATCCACGTAGCCATTGATGTTATAATTTTAAGAGATTTAGCCGACGAATCACTTAAAGCTAACAACTTCCTACTTCCATTTTAGGATCGACTTTGTTTATCATCTAAAGCCTACGTTGCTGCACCTTGGGCTTTATCATCCCTTACTACTTCTCTCGCTCTAAATGTGTGTCCCCCTACATCACCCTTATCATATGTCTGTCATTATATAACTTTTTATGTCATTGCACATTCAGACTATTATTTTCCAATTTGTTTATTTCTCCATAACTCATTACTGAGTCACCCTTATATGGGTATTATGCTAACTTTCGTCTCAACAGTTTATTGCTACTGTTGAAGCTTACCTTTTATTGGTTCGCGGAATGTATTTGTTTTTTCGGTTAAAACTTTATACAAAAATTTGCTGACAAGTTACAATTTAAAACCGAGTTAAGACACAGTAATGCGATGTGAGATTGTGTCTATAGCTCACTGGACAAGAGAGGAGCACTTCTGTATTTTTGTTTGTTCGCCGCATATCAAAATCTGTGACAAATTGTAATTTTTCCTCGGCGTCGAGAAAGCTGATCGGCCAAGGAAGCAACTTACCTGGTCATTACAATGTTTATGCTTTCACCTGGAAATCACATTTTGCATGTATCAGATCAGTTTCAACCGGCTCAAAATACAAGAAATTCTAAGAGGTGCCTACGACGTGACGTTACCGGTGCAAAACAAAAATGCCTAATTACGTATCGTAGTTCAATTCACGACTGGTAAATTTTAAGAGACCTCCAACACACCCGAAAATCGAATAAGGCGCCCTAAATAAAAACAACAATGTAAAAAAAGGTTCTAAAATTATTGTCCGCTGAAGACGGACTGGATTATTAATTAAGTCCAGTTTTTCAACACTCGAATTATAAATGTTTAGATTACTAAAATCGCTATGCCGTAAATACATAAACCAAATAACAAAAGCACGTAAAGGTGAATAGAAGCATGTGATCGGCCAGAAGCGACTATCCTCGGCCGAATGCGAGTCCCCACTTGGCCGGTCCGGAATAATTCGCTGCTATGAGGCGAGAGAGCAAGTCATTTAGCCACGATGGTGTGAACAGGAACTGGTGGTCGGTACGAAAGAATGTAAGATGTCTGTCGGAGACAGCCAGACTGATTCGATAATAATCATAGAAAACAGCATAAAATTACCTCAAAGAAAATTGACTGATACTTTAAAGGATCTAAGCACCTAAACTATGTAATACCCAAACACACCCCGTTCACACTATGATCTCCAAGTTGCTAGAACTTCATCACCATCAGCCTAGTTATAGCATCTCCACTGCAGGGACATCGACATCTCCTCTTCAAGGAGTTACTTTAACAGACATATCACTAGACTTGTTCCTTAACTTTCAGTATTTTATGGACTATTCAGTTCACCTGTCATCTGTCAAAAGTGAACCAACGAAAACGTCAGATTTTGCATTCCATACCCAATCAAAATAAACTGGTGCGACTATTGTACTAGTACCGAATTGCAGCGAATATTGTACTAGTACTCGAGTGACTATCTTGAAGAAATTATTAAGATCTTTATTAAGGATATTAACAAATATTAGTTTTTAACATGTATATACATAAACTGTGAGCCTCTTTAATTTCAAAAATGGGTTTAATTCACTGAATAGTCCCCCGAATACTATTCGTAGTCCAAGTTAGGTAAACTGTTTTTGGGGTGGCATCACTCATGTCCATTGCATATTTGTACCCAAGCGCAATGGACGTTTGTGATACCTACCACCCCAAAAATAATCGACATAACTTTGAGTACTTACAGTCTTAAATATGAATATTACGAATATTAAATAAGTGTTACTTCTTTGTTAGTGAATATAAAAAATATTTCAATCATTATCTGAGCAATTTTTCATTAAATTTTCAATTATTCAGTGTCTTTAAAATTTCCTCAACGTCTATTACTATTATCAGCACATTATTATTTTGTCAGATGTATCTCATTGCAAGATTTTTACCTTCTCTAAACAGTAGAATAAAATATTACAACTTTTTTTTATGAAATCGGTGTCTATTACTTCTATTTACATTTTTATCAGTCTTCAAATTTATTGGTCCCACAAAACTACGTTTACATTGTTTTTTAACTTCGTATCCTTCTGTTGCTTCCATCCTTTTAATTTATGGTGTATCATTGCATTATTTTTTGTTTTCAGCCTATTACTTGTATTTCTGCTTAGATCTTTATATGCTGAGTCTTCTATATTTTTCTAATTTTATTCCAGCTGGTTCCTATTCGTTAATTTTGGCTCATGTCAAAATATTTGATATTTATTTTAATATATTGGTAATTCCCAGTATTTCTTCTTTCTTTTTTATCAATAATTGTTTCCATTCTTCCTGGGTTTTCCAAAAACTTCAAATTATTAGCAGCGTACTATTTGGGAGATAAAATGCTGCTTCAGATGAATATTTGCCTTATATGTGAATAAATATTATCTGAGCAACTTTTCACTGTGATAGGAAATTTCCTATTCTTAAGATTGTGTTAAAGATTGCCTCTGACAACTGCTTTTATCATGCTTTGGTAAATTCTCAGTTAAATTGTGTTGCTTACATAATGCCAAAAGATTCTTTAATGCATAAAGACTTCTCACACCAGTTTTAATCTTTCTTAAATCTCTTCACTAACGTTATTGTGATTCACCTAAAAGACAAATATACGAATTTCAGTACTTGTTCAAATGTTAATTTGTAAATCCACATGAACTAGCAATATAATTGCAGCTGTTCTTTATGGCTAAATAAAAATGTTATTTTTGCATGAATATAAAAGTTATCAGTTATGCTGCCCTTCAATAATTTATTAATCACCCTAGTTAATTCTTTTGCCCCGACTAGCTGTTAGGTTTGCATAACTCTCATGTCCCAGAGTTGAGTCGCTACACAGTTGAAAATTTACGCAATTGTATGATAACTGCTCTAGTATGTCGGATGCTTCTTAATAAATTTAACCTCAAATAGTTGGTCACGAAACGACACAGAAATTTGCGTTCAATTTTACTCTAATCAAAGCAAGCTCTTGATAATTACGTCACATGTAAATAACAATGAAATAATTGCAACTTTGTAACTAAGAAAACCTGTAACAAGCGAGGCCGTTTCCATCCAATACTGACGATCAGAATTTCAAAAGTACGCCAACCTGCTCCAATGTTAAATGTGGGGCACAGATGCTGAAAACTACTCAAAATGCATCTTTTTCTTTCACTCCGAAGAGTCGTCTGTTCGCTGTAACCACTTTCATCCAAGATGCCGGTAGCTCCCTCTACTGCGATTCTTAGGGTGGCTCGCCTTGCTGCTTGAACTGCCTTCGGTAATGCTCCCAATGTCGCTGCTATTACTCTTACCTGCTCTCAGGCTTCGTTTTCTGGTCGAAATCGTCGCTGCGCTTCTCCAACTCGTAGCTGGTTTCTTCAAATCGTGACGGTGTGTCGAAGTCCGCAGTTTTGCTGCTTCAATCTTCTATTATACCAACTACCGGAAACACTGCACTATACACAAATAGCCCACGTCTGGATAACAATGTTACAACCAGTTAGAACTCAAAGACTTTAATTACATGAAAATTTACAACGTTCGTACTTCGAAGCCAGTGCACAACCCACTTCTTGGCTTCGCTTGGGAGAGCTTATTTTTTTTTAAATTATAAGCGTTGTTAAGTAACCTACTACATTCTATTGTTTGTGAGTAAACCTACTGTGATCTTATAAATTAATTGTTTGTTTTCTGGAATTGTCAAATATGGTTACGCTAACCCCACATTTTTAATTCACAACTTTCACTTCTCTGGTTTTAAGCACTCAATGCTAACACTACAGGCTGCTTTACGCGCTTAGGCATGTTACATAATTCGTATCACTGTCATTCCCGTAACTTCATTGACCAACAGCCTAGCATGTTGCACTGAATACAAACTAACTGCACTTTTTCAATCTGGTTAGCATGTCTTACGTTACTTCAAATATTTGAGCATTTTACCAAAATCATAGCAGCACATCATTTTAAATCATAACATTGAATTAAGTTAATCGAAACCCTGCTGTTATCGTTTTTGGAACCTATTTGCTATTCTTAGTCTAATTAAATTATAAATGACTTATCAATTATGGTTTATAAATCTATCAATGTATAATTCTCATAATACTTCTATCTGTACCAATTCAGTTCGTTTGATTTTTAATTAATTAACATTTATTTAATAATAATAAATGAGCCAGAATTGCCATAGGTAACATACCATCTTAATATATCTTTCCCAAGTTATAAAATAATGGAGGTGGCTCAGAAGTTCTGACCCGAAAATCTGGGTTCAAGCTCCAGTACTAACTCCAACAGTCTTCATTGTGATTCTCCTATCCAGCTTTGGTAACCGTGGGGTCTTAATGCCTAACACCTCCTCAAAGAGAAGGGGCTGATGTTCCTGCATTAGGGATGTTATAAAACTTGTTTTGTCTTGGTGACATTCAGCTTTAGTTTCAAGTTAGATAAAGTATAAAAATAATCTGTGAGCAACACTACTCTCGAAACTTGGTTCATTCTGCACTCAAGATTATTCAAAATCCAGATACAATGCTTGAGCGATGAAAATGTGAGGTATAAAATAATAACAAGATCGACAATGCTATACGGATGCAAAGTGTGGACCCTAAATCAACATATGGGAGAGAACGATATAAGTAAAATCTTTACAGAGATTAAAGAAAAAAATGAATGGCAAGACAGACACATGAAAAACTATACGGAATGTTGAGTAATGCATCAATATAGTGAAGATGATTAGATGACTAGGTCACCTAGGAAGAGAACTGCAAACAGAAGAGGATGCCCTCGAAAAGAATGGGAAGAACTAAAAGTAGGAAAGCAGGACGCTCTGGCAGCAACAATAAGGTATAGCTAAAGAAAGTGACTGAAAAGCCAAGAGCCTTTGAAGGCCTCTCGTGGTAATTTAGGTATATTAATCGTATACATCAGTTACAAGTTGACAAACCAAAATGGCTCGACACATAACTAACTTAATAATTTAAAAGTCCCTAGTGTGCCTAGCTAAAAATCTGTTTATCAAAATATATAGTAGTGCCAAAGCAAGCTCATGAAAGTCTTCCTTTTTATCGCTTCTCCATCTACAATACTACAATTAAAACAAATTCATCCTGTACCTGTATCAATACCTAAGTACTTATTTTCATATTAAACTAACACAAATAATACATTTCAGGTAACCCAATCCTCAATCGGTGCTTTATGTTTAGTAGGCTGCTGGCCACTGTGCTTCCTTCCCTTCTTACTTGGTGGTAGCAACGACATGCACCTCTACTGTCGACACTGCAGCAAGTTCCTGGGCACCTACGACAGGAAAACTGGACAGCTACAGCCTTGTGATCCAACGCTTGCTAATACTAAAGCGCCGATATTTGGTTAATACAGTTAATAATTACTGTAGTCTGTAACTTTCTGTATCACTGCCTTTATAAATGTCTAAGGTTGTTATTAAAATAACAGTCATTATGTCTGCTTTGATTTAAATGTACTGTCTACTTTGTGCAAAAACTAACACAATTAGTTTGCGAGATAAGTGTATAAATATAATACAAATGTTTGTCGAGTACCTTATTATTCAAGTATAAATTTAGTAATACCATTGAGTTTAATTGACATTGAATTGCTTAAATATCAGTATAAAAATAGATTTATAGAACACTGGGATAATTCATCTCAGCAATACATCTCTCCATAAACAACACGCATAGTCTAATAAATACCTACAGTATCAGGAACTTATCTCTTATTCCTATACCTACATTCAAACTTAACTCCATTTCCAGATTTCAGTCAACTTTTACACTTATCTACTGAACACATGTTTAGAAAACTATTAGCTACTAAAAACATAGTCAATTTGTTTCCGCATAAATACTTCTCCACCTAACAAATTTGTTACAATCACACAATAAATAAGAAACTTATACACTAAAATAATTAAGTATTGAAATCTATATAAAAGTTAACTTATGTGAAAGATAGTGAAGATGTAGTACACTGCAT
>CALNHX010010221.1:0-42315 GCA_940337035.1 Agriotes lineatus | reverse complement strand
CGGCGATGGCTTGATGAGGAAACGAGACCCGACGTGAGACAGCGCTGGTGCTAAGAGATGCGAGTTTTACTGAACGTCTTGTTTCACCAATGTATACAGCATTGCAAGAGCAAGAAACTCTATAAACAGCTTTAGATGGCATTGTGTTTAATTTATCTTTAGGTGAAGAAAGAACCTGTGATATTTTGCTCGAGGGTTTGAATACTGTTTTAATGTTTTGTTTTCGAAGAAACTTTCCTACGCGGTCGGTGACTTGGGAAGAAACGCTATTACTGCAGTTTGATCGGTTTTTGGAGGTTTGGGTGGCCTTAAATGAGATGGCGATTGATGGCAGACTGTATATACCTAGCACGGTAACCATTGTTCCTAAGAGCTTTCCGAATGCGGTTTAATTCAGCGTGGACATTATCTGGTTGGGATATGGATGTACTTTCTGAATTACAATTTGCACTTTCCGAAGTACAATTTAAAAAGGTGTAGTGTTAAAATGTAGTACTCTTAACACTGGTACCATAAAATAACATTGTTGCAGAATTATCACGAAAGTCCTCTTTTTTAAACGAAAAATCTTGAAAAACAGTTGGAAATTCCGAACTCCTTTTCGACCAAATTTCGGGTTACAAAAGATCACTATGTAAGTAAGCTACGTGTACAACACGTTTTGAAAGTTCATTTTTTTCATTCATTTACTTGATTAACTCGTGCTTCACCCTCGTTAATCAAACTGCAACGCATTTTTTAAATGTTTGTAGAAATAAACTTGTTATAAAATCGAGCCAAGCATGCGAACGTAAATGTTTAAATTAAAAGTTAGAAACATTTCATTGCGTGGTAAACAGAAGGTGAACATTTATTCATGGATTAGTAGATTCAAGGAGAACTATATTTTAATTGAAAATATTTCGTTATTGCAGGTAATTTCTAATATATTTATTTTCCACTTTTCTGTCACTGTTGAAAGTTGCAATTGCTTAAGCTAAACTATTACTATTCTTAGTAAGTACGCGTATAGGGAAATACATATTGAGTAGACCCGCTTTGAAATGGCGAATGTTGAAAAGGGGAGGCTCGAAAGGCTTCACAAACCATGAGAAATAAATAGCACAAAGAGCCATGAAATCGAGTCAAATGGAAGACAGGCATTGTTGCTTTTACGGTTTATGTTATACAGCATAAAAATACATTCAAATAGGTATACCGTTATATTTTTATATACAGAATGTAGCCCGTAGTTTTTTATGCATCGGTTATCTTTTATCACTTCTAAGGCAGAGCTAACCAAATATTTAAAAACAGTCGTTGAATATATAAATAATGGGTAATACCTGTAGTACATGTTGCATATAATAAAGACCAATATATGAAGTTTTTAGGATAACAGTGTTATAGGGAATCACAATTCATTATTCTTGAAATTGGCTATAAACATTTGCTATAACAATTAACTCCGATTCGATGGTAATAAATCCAACCCTAGCGCAATATATTTCTTATAATATATTTTCAGTAGTGTCTTATGCCAGAAAATCATACGAGATTAGTTTTAAATAATCTTAGTAACGACCCTATAGCTTAAATTGAAGGTTTTTTCTGATTAAATCATGAAATTTTATACAATACTACTAATAAGGAAGTGATAGAATTATGGGCTATTTAAAAAAAATGAAACTCCCCACAGCTCTCGATTCGTTTAGAATTTTAGCACTTATTCAGTCATCAGAACAGACTAATGGATGTAAAGGTTATTAAACACCTGACAAATGTGTAAAATGTGGATCACCCCTGAGGTATTTGGTTCAATTCAGGCATGTAAACAATGCATACATGGACATTACAGTGTCCGCATATTTGGGTTTAGGTCTGCAGAAGCTTACCTGCATTCCTCGATCGCTTCACCCTGCGCCCTCGTATAAAAGTTGTCCATATTAAATGGGAGGGTTCAGTTAACCAAATATGCTATGGGCAGAATAGTGTTGCCACATATATAGTGGTAAATGTTTATCTTATATAATACCTGCATTTGTCTTTATAATAAAGTATATTTAAATGCGCTATGAAATGCCAGTGTGTAAATTGACATATAGAAAAGAGTGACATATCAAGTCAAACAATTATTTGTTGAATTTATAGTCCCTTTTACGTATTTGTTTACAATCATCAAACAAATGTTTGTTTATTTTATCTTCATCGGTGTTGTTACAGACTATTTACCAAATTAATTTGAGTATCGTTAAGAGATTTATTACCGCACTCTGTGCGGTAATGCATAGATATTACCGCACTCAGTGCGGTTCTAGATAGACATTACCGCACTCTGTTTTATCAAACAAAGAATACCTTCAACCAGAATTTATTTATGAAGATAAAATATTGAACAATACGTTACACGCGTGGCACTTAACGTAACTCATTCCGTTAAAATGCTCATAATCAAACTTGTATCGTTAATATCTATAACTATATAGTTTTGTTGGTAAGTAAAATGGATTTGACGAAAGTAACAGTTTAGTAAACTTGAAGTGCAGTTTAAATGATATGTCGTCTGTTTGAAGATTTGCGCAATTTGAAAGTGGTCGAACTAACTTCCCCACGACTAAATAACGAGTATAACTTAAAAACACAATAATGCCTCATTATTGAATTTCCGATGAAAAAGTTGTTGGTCCCTGAGTACCGCACAAATTAACTGAATCCCCAAAGCAAAGCGAATACAGATAAGCACAAAATCTTTGAAATGTTGGAAAAAGGACACCGAATCATTTCGAAAATAAAAACTAAAAAAACGTAAGTGTTTGAAAAAGATGTATGCTATCTTTCTTCAGAAATATAAGTCTGAACAAAGTTTATTAAATTGCAAGAACAGAATATAGTTACTAATTGGTACACTCCGTGTCTTCTTGATTCTTGAAGTTATTTATAAAGTGTGTATCTAAAATATAGGTCAGGACTTCGTATGCCTGTAGTATGTATAAAAATAACACAATAAGTCTCAATGAACCTATTATGTTCTTAACCAAACTGTTACCGAGATACAGAGTGTACAATTTTTTTAAAACTCTGTATTGATTTTCTCTGAGCAGGCTGGGGTAAGTTAATAAAATTTTCAGGGTAAGTATTAATTTAGCATAGATACCTTTGACTTGTTTCAATGTGATATGCCAGTGCCGTAGAAACTGAACAACGTGCCCTCTTTTTCAGGAATATTTGATGACCCGCTCCAGTCATATTTCATAATTATGTTTAATTTTTCCAATTAATTTTTAATCACATTTAATTTGTCATAAAAAAGTACTTTTGCCAATTTTTTTATTGGACTACTAGTGATGCGGCGCGATACAACATTGAATTTAACTAATTAACTAATAGATCGTGAACAACGAATAATAAAATACACAAAAATAGTAAACTGCCTTGACTTACCAGTTTGATGATAACAGCAGGAGCGGGATGACGGAATTGTAGTAATAATCGTCTTCAAAAATATCACTGATGTTTCACACAGGAAAAAGAGGTTGTCGAACGCGGGGTTACGCGTTAAAGCGTCGTGTTCTTACTAGAATTTTAGCAACAGTGGTTACATTTTCTGGAAGAAACACAGTGAAAGGAATGTTACAAATTCAAGGCAACAAATTTGAAAAATAGCGAAATTTATGGTAGTTGGTCCCTTTGTCGGTGATAATTTTTACTAACGCGGTTGACATTATTTGCAAATGCAAATAAAAAAATTATAAATTAATAACTATACTAAAGCTATACTAACCTAACAACTAGTATTTCTGTAATTTCAGATTTACAAATGTGCTGTACTACTGATTTCCATTACTAAAAAGTATCAACAACCAAAAATCAACGTTATAAACAATTTAAATGTTTTTGATTTGGAATGGTTATTGAAACTGCGAGTAATAGTCAAAGGTGCTTAGTGTTGTATAATACTTACTCTAAAAATGTCATTAACTTTACTCAGAAAAATCACTTCACAAGCATTAAAACTAAAAATTCAGCACCTTGTATCTCGGTAACCGTTTGGTTAAGGACGTATGTTCATACGCACCGTTGGCCTTTTTTTACAATTACTACTCGCACATGAATCCGTGACCTACCTTTGAATACACCCTGTACCTATTGTTGCATCATTAACGACGGTGCTTTCTCACATCTCTCGAAGAGAACGGTTGAATATGTAAGCGTAACAACATTAAAGCAATATCTACCTATTTACTTCCTTTTACGATCAAGGTAAGTACTGGATTCACCCCAAAAATTCGAATAGAGTTTCAACAGATCTTCACGTTTTAGAGTCCCCTGAGCCCAAAAAAACATGTTTTTGTGCATTGGTCTGTCTGTGTGTCTGTCTGTCTGTCTGTGAACAGAATATCTCAAAAACGAAAAGAGGCATGGCGTTGAAACATCATATATCAGTTTTGGGTACTATCTAGATGCGACAGCAAGCTTTGAAGAAAGTCGCATAACCGCGAAGTATTGCGTTTACTCTTGTGATTTTTCATTTTTTTTCAATTCAAAAAAAAACTTTTTTTTTCAAACTTTACATTTTTATATGTATTGATGTGAGATAGGTGATTTTCCAGTTGAATATCTCTAAAATTGGTTTGTTTTGTTTTTTTTCCTATTTTTTTTTATTAACTCCTATTTTAAATAGAACATCCGGTATATTGTTACAGTTTTGAATTCAGCTTAAAATTTTAGAGAAAATTTGTCTGTTGAACTAACGCTCTATTTTGCATGGTTTCTGTAGAATTTGTAATTTTTCAAATTTGTTGAAGTGCTTAAAAAATTAAAAATCAAATTTTTGGCTAATTATAAGAGCACTGTAAAAGGAAGTTGTGTGAGTGTATCACACCAGATTTTTTATGCAAGAGATAGCAAATGCATGCGCATTCTGGCTGCTGCCACATTTCAAAAGGGCATTCGTTTTTATCCTATTATCGTGTTTGTTAGATTATTTATTCTTTGAGATTGTGTTGCTGTTGTAAGTATTTTTAATAACTTTACAAAAAATATGCCGTGTGGCCATGTGTCAATAAACCACTCTTGTATGTATTTCTAAACGTCTCTTGTCAGGGCCGTAACTAGGTATAAACCGAGTAGGCCCACGCCTAGGAGCGCAAGCGGCAAGAAACGCCAAAATGACACTGGGAAAAGAATTTCTCTCATAATACTTAAGAAAATGACTGACGACTAAGCGGGCATTTTTATAAAAAATGTATTTGTAATATTAATTTTTATCATAAATAATGATTATTTAATTATAACAATCACAGATTTGAAACATATTTCAGAATTTGCGGCACAGAAAGCAAGACCAATGGCATCTAAAATGAATACTAAATAAATCAAACTTTTAAGTTTCTAACTGCCAGTCTTATAAAGGTCACTAATCTGACGTTAACTTTTATTTGCTGTTAAAATAAACAAAAAGCGCATCAAAACGTTAGTGCTTATGACATTTTATTCATTAGTAAACAAATTTTGATGTGCTTTTGTTTATCTTAACAGCGAATTAAAGTTAACGTCAGATTAGTGGCCTTTATAAGACTGGCTGTAAAAGTAGCATAAATATTAGTGATGGGCATAACCGGACAGTTTTCATAACCGAATTGTTTGCATTCGAATGATATTAATAACCGAATAATTATTTGAATAATCATTGGAATAAATTTTGGCTCTCGATTCGTTTCGATAAGTCAGCCGGTTTGCCGGTTGGCGGTTGACCGTCATCTGCATCGACATCGGTTCACCGTCATCTGCATCGACATCGGTTCACCGTCATCTGCATCGACATCGTAACTTTCAGATAGCAGAGGAACCAAAACATAATATGTACGGTCGGCGCCTTAGAAATCGGGACACGTAATATGTTCTTCTAGTCTTTGGAGTAATCTTGCTCCGGTTACTTCATTAATGTGAGATGGCATTTCATAATTGACAAACAATAAACAATCTGACGTAACAATTAAAACCACAATAACTGTAAAAACCCAGTTTATTCGCTTAAAAAATACATGCAAAATATATCATAATAGTGTGTAGTGCCCGATTTCTAAGGCGCCGACCGTACATTATGTGTTATGTATTGGAAATTAAGAGGTATTTATTAAGAAGTATAGAAAGAAAGAAATATGCGGAACTGCTTGCTAATCGCAATAAAAGCAGTCGTAAAACGTTTATCTTTATCGATCGGGCGGGTTAAAGGCGCCGCCTCTTGTTTTGAACCCTTTGGAGATGTAAGCAAATAAAAAATTGTTTTATAGCTTGATGCGTTTGCAGTTTTTAGGCGTTCAGGTTTCAGGTCCCCAGAATTTGATATTTTTTATGATAGGAGGTAGGTACGCGATAACCAAATGGTGTTTTCAGTACAACCTGCTTTGTTTATGCGTTATGACGTATTTATATTTACAGAATTTTGAGCACTGCGTAGGTCGCTGAGATATGGCACGTAGTACCTTTGAATAGAGGTTTTATATTCAAGCGTAGTACGTATCAGCATGAGGTTATTTTTCATTCGAATACTTGGAACGAAAATCGAGTTACAGCTACCAAGGTCAGCTACCAAGGAGGTCCAGTTATGGTTTGGGCTGGAATTTCTTTAACGGCGCATGCAGAGTTGTACATCGTTCCAGGAGGCTCCCTGACAGCTGTCCGCTATGTTAATGAGATTCTTCAAGATTTTGTTGTTCCATATGCTCCTTTTGTTGGAGATAACTTTCTCTTGATGCATGATAATGCAAGAGTTCACGCCGCAAGAGTCACTCAACAATATTTGGACGAAGTTAACATCTCCGTTATTGAGTGGCCAGCAGTAAGTCCAGATGCCAATCCAATTGAACATGTTTGGGACATGCTTGGTCGAAGAATTCGAAGTCGTGTTCCTGCTCCTTTGACTTTGAAATGAGTTGCGGCAAGCACTTTTAGAGGAATGGGAACTTATTCCTCAGGAAGACATTACACACTTAATTTTAGGGATGCCCCGAAGAATGCGAGCCATTGTAAATGCACGTGGAGGCAATAGACGCTATTGAAAAACTTTGCGTGATTGTTGGCATAAGAAATGTTTGCTGTTTTTATTGTTTAAACGCCTTTTTGCTACGAAACCAAAATGTTTCTGTTTTTGACTTTTTTTCGTTTTGTCTTGAAACCTTGAAAGCAGTCTTTTTACTTTAAATAAACAGTTCATTAATCTTTAAAATTAATTAAAACAAGTTTTTTTGTTTGTTTTTAGACAATAGTTTAAGTATTTATTTATAAAAAAGCTAAAATTTTGCATCTTTCTAAAAAATACTTAGGTTGCCCGTTTTCGTGCCGGTGAGTTTATATATAAAAATCAATCGCCGTGTGATAGTAACCAAAAAAACTCGAGAACGACTTGACCGATTTGGATGATTTTTTTTTGTTTTGTTCGTCTTACTCCCGAGGTGGTTTAGCAAAAAAGAAAATTCGGAAAAATTCAAAGGGAACGCCGAAAAATTGGAAAATATCGAAAGTGTGTTTTTCTATACACTGTACAACTTTCTATTTGCAGTCATACTTTTATGATTCTGTGCTTAATGGTTTGAAGGGTTTTCCCCATCATGTCATAATCCAAAACAACGTTTTCCGGGTCAGCTAGTTACTCATAATAATATGTAGTTATTTGTTAGAATTGCTTCCATTATTTTATTTGTGTTCCTATTTTGATATGTTGTCCTATTGACATGTGTTCTGTTGACCACATAATAATAATATGTACTTTTTACGTGTGAAGCCGTATAGCGCAGTTGGTAGAGCGTTAGGATTGCATTTAGCAAGTCTTCGGTTCCGAATCCCATGGTGGGCAAATTTTTCCATAGCCTTGGCGATCGGTATCGAGTTAGGTGAGACCATCCACAGTTGTGCACCAAATTAACTATGCTTTACTCGAAACCACAGACCTAAGAGACAGAGTAACAAGGTCAACACATCAGCAGCACAGATACCTAACACAATAGTTGCTACACAAGCTCAAAGAGGCGCGCTCCAACTTTGTAACCCGAAACCGGGGCAAGTTGTGCACTGCACGGCCAGATGCTAGCGTACAAAGCACCAGCCTCTACACCTGTAGGTAAAAGAGAAATTAACTGCGTTCTACTCAGAACCACAGACCTAAGAGATAGAGTAACAAGGTCAACGCATCACCAACACTTAACACAATAGTTGCTACGTAAGCTCAAAGAAGCTCGCTCCAACTTTGTAACTCGCAAGACGGGACAAGTTGAGCACTGCACCACCAGATGCTAGCGTACAAAGTACCAGCCTCTACGCCAGTCGGTAAAAGAGGTTATGGATAATACATACATACTTTTTACTTGTACTAAATTGTGATCGTGAAACAAACTCCTGAGATTTTTTCAAATCTCTAGATTTTGCACATAGCTTAGGCATGTTTTATACCGAAGAATGTATACAAGGTGAACATTGTAACAAAATTAATTCTGGCCTATTCTTGCTTAAGCTTTCATCCTTTACAAACAACAGATACAAAGCGAACACTTTTTCGTTTAATATTTTCAAAATTCTTCCCTTGAAAGATTTTTAAAATTAGAATTGTGTTTTATATTCTTTTTTTTCTTATTTTATTTGTATTCTATTTTGCTATTTTAACACTTTCTTTCTTTTTTTAACTTTGAATTAAAAATGTTAGATTTATTGTTGAATACTTGCCTGTTTGTTTTGAACATCGTATATACGGAAATAAATGCAGAATTCATATTTTGCATAGTAATCATGAAAGTCATCTTTTTTTAACGAAAAATCGTGAAGAAAGTACCACGTTTTTTACCGCAAAATCGTGAAAAGGGTACATGTTTTTAACTATTTTATTAAAATTGGGAATTGTAACTTCCGAAGTCCTTTCGACGAAATTTCGAGTTACAAGAGATCACTATGCAAAAAACTACGTGTACAACACGTTTTGAAAGTCTTTTTTTTTCATTCATTTACTTGATTAACTCGGGCTTCGGCTTTCGTTAATTAAACTGCAAATGCATGAAAAAAGTATTACTTTCAAAACTAGTTGTACAAATAACTATTGTCACCGCTAGCGTTAGATTACTGAGGGGTGCAAAAAGTGTTGGTTTGCATACAGTGAAATTTTTCTTAGTTACGGCTATGCCTCTAGTTTCATTTGTGATTATTATTTCGCACCTCTTTGATTAGCCGGTACCCACGCGCGGCTGACATCGCAACCAGCTGGGATCCGTATCAATATTTGAATTGTGTAGTGCTGGTCCATTCACCTGATATTTGTTCAGAAAGTGTATTTTATGGCTTAATATGTTAGTCCGTAATAAACATAAATCGTCGAGTCCGCCGTCCTTTACAAGACGTTCGAAGTGGAATCTTGTGTTGGAAATTGCTTCTTAATTTCTTATATATTTCACAATCAAATTTTAATATTAGTGCAAAACAACTTGTCACGGCAAATGTACCCCTCTACCTTCACCTTAGAACTAGCATAACTGTTGGTGGTGCCCTTTAAATTAAACAATTTGAATGTAATTGAAATAAATATGTAATTATATTTTGTATAGCTAGATTCTTAAATCCTAACATTTTGCAGAGAGGCTCGTTAAAATACACAGAAAATGAATCTCTACGGCAAAGGTCAATCATAATGTGGTACTATAAAAGTGCATACACTACGGTTGTAAATCAACACCCAAATAACCTTATCCCGTCCATACGACAGTCTTTGCTTTGATTTCCCATGCTACCTTTTTCATTCTGTTACCTTACTCTCATCCTGGCCTTATTTTCTAATCCTCGTTTAGTTCACAAAGAATCTGATATATTTAGCAATTTGCGCCCCCGATTTCGCAGTAGCGCGAAAGCTTTGATCCGAGGACGTTGTAAAAATATTGACATGCGACCGGATTCGACACCGCATTAATTGACGGGTGGGTCGCTATTATTGCCAATGACCTCCCTGACGCCGCAGTTTTTTAAAGGTCGGCGAGTTGCATGTGACAAAATTAATTCGTGTTTACGTTCCGCGTTAATATTATTACAGCTATGCGTAGCTTCCAAATTCCTCGTTGGCCCTATTTCAGATTTCAAGTTTTCTCGCCCTGCAATTTTAATGTAACCCACCCCTTCTAATTGTGGTTATCTTTTCAGCATTTGGAGGACCGGATCGGGTCGGTTACGGATGCTGAGGAAAAGGCGAAATGTCAACTAATTTTAGAACATGCCAACGTAAGTTGCACCCCATAAAACTGAAATGAGCAAACCATTCCCAACACAATACCTGATGGTAAGATCTCTGTACCCTTGGAAGTAACTCAATGCAATGTTAGCTATACTAAACCAACCGTTTCCATTTTATTTCCGGAAAATAGAAGTTCAACAACACAGAAGTTGCTCACAATGTGGTTGCTTTTAAAGCAACTTTCGTATCTATAAGCTTCAGAGAGAACAGAGATTGTATTCCACTGACAATTCTGTGTATATACAATAGGCAATATATATCAATCAACTGCTCTGCTACGGAAAATTTATTTGCAATGCTGAATGGCGATCGTATAATTACAAACAAATCAAGTAACTGATTTATACAGGGTCCGGCAGAATGACCGACCCTATTTAAATTGTTAATAGCTGTTTCAAATTTAAAAACATTTTAATTTTTTTTTTCAAAATGTAAAGTAAAAACTTGCCAATTTTAGTTACAATATAATTTATTTATTAAAAATATTAGGTTTTGGAAATAACATCAGTCAAACTCAAACTTCATTTTCACACTAATACAGATTAACCTAATCCTTAATTTGATTAAATTCATCAATTTGGGCCTATCAGACAGAACTCTTCGGCGTATTTTAAAGGATTTAAAATTTCATCCTTACAAAGTTCAAGTCGTGCACCAATTTATTACTAGGTACCACGAGATTTAGATGTTCGGTTACGTTTTGTGAGAAATTCCTTCAACTACTGAATAATAACCAAATATAATTTGGAGCAAGTGCTAATATTTTTAATAAATAAATTGTATTGTAACTAAAAATGGCAAGTTTTTACTTTACATTTTTGAATAAAAATTAAAAATATTCAAATTTCAAACAGTTATTAACAATTTAAATAGGGTCGGTCATTCTGCCGGACCCTGTATTAAACTAGATTTTTGTGCAGGTTATTTATGTACTTAAATAAAAGATAAAGTGCTGTAGCATAGAAAATAATAATATTTTACCAAAATTGAGAAAGAAATATCCTACTTTACACCAAGAAAGCGTATTTGATGTTGACCTTTCCCCTTAGATAATATAAGCCAATCCGATCAATCAATTTTCAACATTTGAACCAATCAGAGTCGAATACCGCGAATATTTTGCACTAGTGCAATTCCCGGGTATTTGCACAAGTGCAATATCGACTTATCGAGTATTTGCGGGAAGAAAGGCAAACCAGCTAGGTACACAAGAAATTTCAGAAAGAAAACTGAAAACTCTTTAAAAATTAATAGTGTGGTATACAAAGGACGACATTTCTTCGAGGAATAGTCTTGCAATATTTCCGGTTTGCATTCTGTATAATTCGAGTATTTCTCTCGAATATACAGAATGCACTAGGGATATAACTACTGATTATTCGTTAAACACAAAAAATATGCAGACAACTAAAACTTTCTCAAGCCTTAGTTATTCAATTATTCATTCATGCAAAATAAAGTTTGCCATTTAAAGGAAATATAAATAAAATCTAATACGATCATTCAACAAAAAGAGTCAACGTACGAGGTAATAAATTAATCATTTAGATTTGAAAATAAATTTTGGATCAAGCCCCAATCCAAATTTCAAGCAAAATGTCGCCGTTAACAAAAAAATAATTCTTTTAGTTCAGTCTTGGTAACTTCAAAAACATTGCAAGTTTAGTAGTTTGATGTTGCCATTAAATGCCCATTGATACCTTGGAACTCATTATAAAATAGTAATACTGAAATCTGAAACTGAATACTTGTTAAAATGCAATGGTAATGTTACAAACAAAAGTGGAGTCCAGATTCTTAGAAATATAATTTTTTAATTTTGAACAGAAAGTTGAAATCTCAAACGAGGAATCACAAACTTGAATACCAATTTTTATTTTACTTAACACAGTAAATTAATATTTCCAATAATTGTATTACAAATTGTAATGCTCTTCCTCCGTTTTTAATTTTCCAATAAAAATTCTTTTTCTATTCTTGTTAACATAGAATTTCGACTTCGACCGCGTAGTCCTTTGTGGATAAACACCCAGCATTCTCTGGAACACATTTTCTATTTCCACATTTTAGAAATAAGGGTAGTAATGGTATTATTGCATATTGAATAGCAATACAGAATATTACGTCTATCATTTAATTTTTTAGATTATAATTTATAATATCAGAGGTGTTCTAATTTTATTAATTTATTTTTGCGCAGACTATGCTACACAACATAAAACATTCCATTGTGCTTCTACAAATAGCAAAGGTAAGTGTTGTTGCTCCTATACTTTGCTACAATGCAGTTTCCTGGTCGTATCAGTTCTCATATATCATATTATTAATGACATGCAATTCTTTTACTTCCAAGTTTTTTTGTTCTCAGAACACTGCACATCCTGTAAACGGCGTCTATCAACCGCGATCAGAATCTGGTACGTTGAACAGCACAATAGCAGCAAATAGTGGAGGTAACGTATTTATTATTATATTGGCTAAATTTATATCTCCGTATAAATATATATTCCTGCCTAATGTTGGCTTCTCCTTCGTCACTACAGAAGTAGTCACGCTTCCTGGACAAGCTCCCGTGCAACAAGGTGTGGAACTCGGATCGGAATGTCTGGAGAGCGCTAGAAGGCACAGAGGAAGCCTTGGTAAGTTTATGATATTAAATTTAATGGCATTAACAGGGTATGTATATTTTTGTATCGTGGGCGAACAACTTGCATTTCATGGAAAATTTCGTACTGTAACTCACTCTAATATAATTGCAGTCGGAAACTCTGTAAAAATTCGTTATGACTAGTATACTGGATTATGTGTAACGTACGCTGAGGGAATATGTTTAACCTCAAAACCATCCATTCTATTTCTATAATTAAAATACTTGTATCTTAATCGGCGTTGTTATCGACTATTAACCAAATTAATTTTAGTATCATTAAGAGCTTCATTGCCGCACTGAGTGCGGTAATGGATATTACAACACTCAGTGCGGTAATGGATAGATATTACCGCACTCAATGCGGTAATGTATATTAGCGCACTTTTTTATATAAAAAAATACATTGAACCAGAATTTATTGATAAAGATAAAATATTGAACAATACACGTTTGCTTATGACACTTAGCGAGACTCGTTTCGTTAAGATGCTCATAATCAAACTTGTATCATTAATATCTATTGTGTAGTTCAAACGGTTTATTACCATGTGCCCTATATGCGAAAGGAGAATACAGAGAATGGTTAAAAGCGGGGTTGTCGCAACGGCGGCGTTCCACCACCACAAGGCGAACTTGGCGCAAAAACGCGCGAGAAATCAAATTTTATCGCATTTCAATGTAACACATTTCTACATTCAAAATCGTCGAGAAATGTGGTATGTTTCTGCATTAGCAACACTTTTCTGAATAGCAACAACGATATGTTCTACGTTTGGCAGTGCTGAAGTGTATTGTTGGTGACACTGTAAGTCTATGTCAAATTCAATCTTAGTAGGTTAGGTTTTCCGTCAGTTTTGACACAGACTGACGCAAAACCTAACCGCGAATTTGACATAGACTTAAGTGTCACCAACAATACACTTCAGTACTCCCAAACACATAACATCAACAACAAAATTTAATATTTTATAGTTCTTATGAATGCGATAAAATAGTTTATCTACTCCAGTGAGATAAGTAACTCATTACGTCACTAATTTGACACTATTTCCGTCAGGTAATGAAGCTCATTACACCACTCAGTTATGTAATGGCTTCATTACCTAACTGAAATAGTGTCAAATGAATGACATAATGACGTTTGCGTACTAAAATATTTTTGAAAATTACAGATCTGACATTTATTTCTCTTAATGCACTTTTCTCAATTTTGGGCAGTCGTAGATAAAATGTACAATACATGTGTGATGATACATCATTAATATAGTACTTGTGTGCTTACACACACATATATTAATTATGCTCTTATCTCACTTGTATAGTAAATAACTAATACGCAACACGTTAGAAAAGTGGTTTTACTGAACTCGTATGGTCGTTTAAGTAGTACTCGCTAATGCTCGTGCTCAAACCAGCCATACTTGTTCAGTAAAAGATCACTTTTCTAAACTTGTTGTGTAATATACTATTAACATAGAAGCCGCGCAACAAGATTGATACTTTTTTATTATTTATAAACTGTATCGCTATGTTATTTTTCCGTAATTTGAGCAGGCATTTTATGTAACGTCTACTTTTGAGGAAAAAGTTAATTTGATTTTTCCTTTTTGCTTTTGTCTTGGATTAGAAATTAAGGGACATTGGTAAGGCTATTTTTTCGATATGACTTAGAAAACAACCGTATTATGTGCTGTACTCCTTTACCACCCATTAATAGTTTACTATTCTAACAACTATTTCTAATAAATTTGGGCAACCTTTTATTCCTTTTGTATAACAATACTCAAATAGTTATTTATGTATGTAGTGTTTCAGAATTAGTTTTTTCTACGATCGGTAAAAAGCGAAAATTTCATACAATTGGTGATGTGCAAAAAAAAACGTAAATCACACGCTGTGCCGTACATTTGTTTGTCACCATAACCTAGAATATCTAATAAAGTGTGACAGAAAAAGGATCACGGAACTAAATTTTTATATCGGTTACGTTCGTAGAGAGAATATCGTATATAACACGAGCAAAAAGTGTGTTTATAACACTTGACGTGTTGTCCAAATCGTCTTCGCCTCCTTGGACATTTAATATCACGTATTACATACACATTTTTTGCAAGACCACTACACACAAAATCGTACACATTTTGAAGTAATTAAACATTCGCAACACGAAATGAATTTTTGACAGATTGAAAAATATTTTTGAAAATACAGTATCAACCTAGTCATGACTGAAGGTGCTGATCATGAGATTTCGTTATGCCTTCGCTACGGCAGCTTGTGTTGGAATTTTATATACGTCAACTTTTGACATTGATTAAGTCTGTGTAATTATCAACGTTAAAGATGAGATTGCAAAAATATATTGACTCTGTTTAATCCAAACAAAGGAGTGTATTGCATTTATGAACTGCCAGTAACAATAAATAATTAAACACCGCATTTGACGACAACACCGAACCGCACTTACTACAGGTTGCTTTGCGTTGGGAGGCAACGGTAGTAAAATCCCCGACCGTCTACAGCTACCGCGCAGGAGGGTGTGGTTTACGTTACTCGTGAAGTCCGGATCTGTCGGTAAAAATTATGATGAAATGCCAAGGCGCTACAGTGAAATTCAACCCTTAGCTGGATGGATCTACTCTGTTGACGGCCCAAGCAGCGGATCTGATACAAAATACTTACGGAGGCGTAACTGTTTGTCAACTGAAGACTCAATTTTAACTACTGAAGTACAACTTTCCTTTACAATCTCTCAACAACTCAATAATTAAACACTTTTGAATTCAACGCGCCCGAAGAACACATCAAAAGTATATCACATAGCGAGGGCCCTCTGTAGTGAGCGGGAAGAGATCTCAACTTAAAATAGTTTATCTCGAGTGTACAAATCAAAACAATAAACCTTAAGTGTAAAATAGCGAGCTATCTTCGTACAAAAGAAACGAATGTTTATTAGACGCCGACAAAATAATACATATATTAATTATATTACGAAATTACACTGAAATATATGGTAGCGCAAAGAGCACTGCAAGGTTCGAAGCAACACAAGAACATGCAATGACGTTAAACTAAGGTAGTTGCTAATTAAGAGAACACCCCTTAATGTAAGCCCGTCACTGGAGATATTCACATTTCGGCAAACAGTTGGTATATAATTACAGATGGGTACCTTTAGACTAAGGAAAGCTGATCATCCGGTTGGGGGGGGGGGGGGGGGGGTACAGTAAGTAACTTTGAAGACTTATTCCGCGTTGAGAATTTTCGTTCAACTCCAACAAAAACGTCGGCAAGCTCCCGGTTTGTACATCATGCTACTGTTTGAAATGCGCTGAAGCGAAGAAAAAACGCACGTGCGTAATTTTAATTTACGAAGTTTAATCGGGAATTATTACCCGTAACCAACTGGCTAACAGCCACTACAATCGATCCGAGAATGATCACCTGTTTCCAACATCAACTTCCAATGAACGGCCCGGGGATCTTTTTACTCAGAAAGTTTCGTCTGTTCTTTGATAACAGTTACATAAGGGTCCCCAATCCGGCACTGTAATCGGCAGGCGACCCATATAAATCCGAGATCACCAAAACTTAAGTCACCCCGAGCACTCGTAAGCGCCCGGGACGGCAATCACACATCAACGTCTTAACTAGACGAGTTCTCGGCAGCTAACCCTTTCGCGGTCAATTTCGGCAACAAGTGACGACTCCCCGCTCAAAAGTCGGCGTACGCGTTTTCCTAACTCTTTTCATAATCGATGCACTTTGTCGCGCTCACGCACCGAAAATTTTGCGTTGGGCTCCTACGATCTGCAATACAGCAAATAACGGAGATGTCGCAACTTGTGCATGAAACGAACCGCGAGATTAAATTCCTTTAATGCGATAAAAGCGACACAACGTCTAGAACAACTCGACGACGGGTTAATCGGAATACAGGACGTCAAAGCAATTAAAAACGTGTCGCACAAGCAACAATGGAAAAGCAAACACACGTGTTAGAAGAATGTGCACACTAGCTGTACTTTCGAATTGAATCTTTAACTGCGACATTGAAACATTTGTTAAGCATTCAGAAGCGCAGTGACCCAAAATGCTCGGAGACAAAAACACTTCGAATTTGAAATTAACATAACCCATCAATTACCTAGGTATTTTTTATTTGGAAATTTAATATATTACAGCACAAAAAGCTTCCATTGTTAATGCGTATTTTTGTACAGGTCAAATAACAACGAGCAATTTTCAATTCCGGAGTGCATGGCAGGATTGCAAAAGAAATTTGCAAAAATTGTAGTGCAAACAGTTTGCCAGTATTTTGAACCGTTTTGTGAAAACATTCATAGAAACTGGTTGTGTAACTAGAAAAGAACGAACGAAGGTAGTGTACCGCTCCCTTAGAAGAAGGGTGGCCACGGCGTGGGCTAGCTCTTTATCTCTCGGCAGAATATGGCGTGGTGTAAGGGCTAGACAAGAAAATGCTTTAATAAAATTTAACAGTAGAATTATTAAAATTTAGGCGCTTTGTCGTTACTCACAACATAGAAACACAACACAGCTAATTAATAATACGCCACCTACCTTTAGTGCTTCGCTACATACCTATATAAATAAAACGCTTCAGTTTGAATTTCTAAGGCCTTAGTAAGAACTGATTATAGTTGCGGCATCTGCCTTAGTCGATAAAAACGCAGAGAAGTGCATGTACTTACAATTTGATTCGTTGTCATGTCCAGCGATCGTGAGGGGAAAATCCTGGTATGTTGCACCACCAAAGAAGCCTTCTAAGCCGGATTAGGCTGCATAATTCTTAGAATCCAAGGACGGCACTATCAAAGAGAACAGCTAACTGCTGTAAAAAGGGCGGCCTAGGTATTCTGGAATTTCTGGCTAGCTTGTACGTAAAAGCGTAAAATGAGAGGCCTTGGTATTCTTTAGCAATTGTAGAACAACCTTTAAGGAAACCGCATGGGGTCCGGCCTTAATATTGAAATTAGTAGCCAACATTAAACTAGAAAACGCATTCTTACCAAAGCTGTTCACGGCCATTTATGGAAGCCGCATGGGAACCGGCCCACATATCGAAAGTAGTATGCAAAGATCAACTAGAAGATGCATTCTTACCAATATGTTTGCGGCCGTATGCGAAGAAACAACGCGCTGGCTGTTTTCGTTTGTTTAAACAAGAGCGGTCTCGGCCTGCTCCAAGCATTTCCGCAAAGCGCGCTTCGTGAAAAATCAATAATCTAGCAATTCGACGGTTTTCAAGTGAGCCTACTTAGAAATTGAAAGCACCAGAGCGTGCTTCGTCCAGAAAAGCTTGTAGGTGTCCTATCTCTAAAGTCAGGCGCTTAATGCGATAAGCCTGAGTTTCTTTGCGACATTATTTAAATATAAGGTGGTCCGAAAGAAGATGCTAATTGCAAGAACGCGCTATTGAAACGGGGCGTTACAGTAGTAAGTATCCACATAAAAACAGAACTGCTGAAAATATTGCTAATGTTCGAGAAATAATTAGCAACGTACCTATCACGTCAATCCGTAGTAGATTTAGTTAACATAACAAACTGACTTCTCCTGTGGAGCATACCATAACATTAAAAAAAATGATAGTGATATACATCCGTGTTATAACTACAGTACAAGCGCTTCGATCCCCCGATTACACAAAGCAGGTGAAATTTTGCCGATAAAACCTTCTTCTGGGACGAAGCTTAGTTTACCCTTCAGGGTTACATTAATTACCAAAACCTTCACATGTAGAGTGCCGTTAATCCCCATTTTTATCCAGAGGCCCCACTGCACCTGCAAAAAGTTGGCGTGTGGTTAGGATTCAGTCGTCGGATATTAATTGGCTCAATTTTCTTTGGTGGTCCTAATACAGGAACGTCATTAGCAAGAAATCGCAGAGCTATTTATAAATTCTGTGCCTCACGATTATCTCCAAGAAGGATTTTTCCAACAGGATGGCGCTGCAGCTGACACAGGATATGCAACTCTTGAACTATTACGGGAGTATTTTAATGAGCGATTCATTAAAATAGGAACGCAAATTCCTTTTCCTCGTTTTTCTTTAACGGGTGTGGACTTCTTTGGTTGGCTTTATCTAAAAATAGGGTATTTAAAACACCAATAATACAATTTAGGAACTTAGAGAACGAATTGTTTCAAAATTCGGAAAGTTAACTCACCACAAATTCTACAAAATGTGCTTAACGAATTAGGTGAAGGCTTCAAATATAAAAAAGTGTTGTTTTTTTCACACACATGCACACATTTTATTTTACATTTAGTGTTAACTTAAAAATTTCTAAAATCTGTTTATTTGCTGCGCTTGCATTTGTTGTTTTCGGCTTTCATTTTTAACTAGAAGTTTGGCACGCAATTCACCCGTTAAGTTCTGGGTTAATCACAAAAATAGTCTCCAGTTGCTACGCCTGTTCTAATCTATATACAGATATCCGAAATCCATTTTGAACATAGGAAATTAATGAGTGCGACAAGGAAGACATAATAGCTATTTAAGTAACAAGGAATGTAAGGACCTATTAACATTTGAGGTAGGCAAGTACAAGCCAAGACGAAGTCGCGGCTTGTTGCCTGCCGAAAATGTTAATAGGCCATACATTCCGAGTTATCTTATTATATTTTTCCCGCTGCTTATCGAAATTTTCCTAGATTTTTGAAAAAATCCTTTGGTTTGTCACCTGTCACCAGGATTAGTTTTCGTGAGTCGTGTTACCTGTGAGTGTCACATGTCACATAAACACTTGCAATTTATAAACAAAACGTCTAAATCTGCATCTTGCTTTGCTAATTTTATTATCCTAGGAACTTAATAATAGTATTAAGTTCCGTTGTCAAGACAAAGCAGCAAACAAATATAATCACCGACTTACACGTTTCGTTACTAAGGTTGTATCACTGACTTACATCATCAGCAGCGGGAAAACAAAATTAGTAGCAGAACAAAGATAGAATGTAATCATGGCTAGGTACATTTTGAAACTTCAAAATTAAGTCAATGAAAGAAACACTTCTGTCAAATATCTTATCTGTCATATAGTATTAAGTGAGGTTTAAATAATTAAAATAATTATATGAATAGTAAACAAGAGTATATTTAAACCTCACTTTATACTCTTAATGACGGATAAGATATTTGACAGAAGTGTTTGTTTGTTTCATTGACTTAATTTTTAAACTAAAAAAGTATAAAGTGAGGTGTAAACATACTATTGTTCACTATTCATATAATTATTTTATCTACGACCACTACTAAAAGTATGCCTTTTAGCGCTAGCTTGTTTCACTAAAAGTGACGTTTTATAGTTTACCGTGGTTAAAGAAATCAGCTGTTCACTTTTAGCACAAGGGCTAAAAGTGAAGTGAGGTTATAAAACTACAATTTCGAACTGGAAGTGAAGTTGTAAAGTTATTCTAGTTGCTTCTTGCGTTACAGGTAATGTGTTTTTGAAGTAATTAAAGCGTTATGTAATGAATACAGTCAGATGTGGAGTATTAATAATTACATTTCGTAACTGACCTTGACAGTACTGGCTTCGCAAACACTCGCCCGCGCGCATGGCCTACTGTTTATTATGACATAAATTAGAAGTGTCGTAGATGCAAACAGTGGCGTAGCTACTGGGGTTCCGCGGGTTCCGCGGAATCAGTTCCCGCGCGTTTTGGGGGCCCGCGTTTCTTATAAGTTTTATAAAAATAATCACCTTTTATTCTTTATTCTGAGGGGATTCCATGATTAAGAATGAAAAAATCCATTTTGAGCATAGTTTTGTAATGTTATATATTTGTAGTCGTTTCGAAATGTGATACCGTGAGCGTTGGTGTGGAAGGCCGTATATTTTGATAATTAAGCATTTTATAAAAGCTCATTCTAAATTCTCAAATTGGATATAATTTTCGTAGACGTGGAAGAAAATAAAACGGATGATGGTCAATTGTATGCGACTGATAAAGGTAACTTTCCTTCGGAATTAACACTTACGCAAAAGCGATTTCTAATTGATAACGGACCTTGTCAGCCACCTGGACCTTATCCACGCGATGCAAATTCCAGAAGCTTCTCCGATTTTTAGTAGATAAAAACAACAAAATCAGGACTAAACACTCGAACACTGTGGCTTTGTTACTCTCAACGTTTAAATTATTGTTATTGTCAACCCTGTTGGTTATTTTCAAAAAAGAATCATTCTTTAATTACCGGCTTTAACGATTGGATCCATTTGCAGCGCACAATTGCCAGACATGAGGAAGATCCTGAACATAACACGTGTTGTTCATTATTTGATAAATGGCGCTTAAATAAAACAATTGACTATAAACAAGAAGCATTACTCCGAACGCAAATTTCATTTTGGTCACAAATTCTAGAACGTATAATTAAAGTTTCTTTAATGTTAGCTACCTGGTAAAATGCCTTTTAGAGGGCATGATGAAAACATTGATTCAAGTCAAATCCTGGTCTGTTTCTTTCTGTTATTAAATTCATTTCTAATTTATTATGACCCTGTTTTGAAAGAACTATTAGAAAGTAAACCTAAAAATTCTATTACATATCTAAGTCCTGATATACAAAATGAAATAATAGATATGCTAGGCAATGCTACTAAGCTTCAAATTATAGAACGAGTAAAATCAGCACCCTTTTTTTGTATTATAACTGATACAACGCAGGACATTTCAAAAATTGATCAGTTAAGTCAAGTGGTTCGCTACGTTTTAATCATTTACGAAAATTCTATACCTGTTAGAGTATCAATTGAGGAATCATTTTTGGGATTTATTGCTGTTGACCAAACCGCAGCAGTTCTAACTAACCAAATAATTGATGCAATAAGCAGCAATGGCCTTTCGATCAAACAACTTCGTGGGCAAAACAATGATGGAGCTGCCAATATGAGTGGCATTTACAATGGAGTTCAAGCAAAAATCTTGCAAGAAGCTCCTAACGCTCCATATGTGCATTGTGCGGCACACAATTTAAACTTAGTTCTCAACGATTCTGTGAAAAATGTTAACGAAATCAGAAACTTTTATGATGTAGTAGATCAAATTTATGTGTTTTTTGGCCATAGCATCAAAAGGTGGACTTTACTTTTGGCTATAAGTGATAATCCTTGCCGCATTACTCTAAAAAAATTAACACCAACACGTTGCTCTTCCAAACATGATGCGTTGTTAGCTTTGCGTTTTAAATATACGGATATACTTAAAGCTCTATCTAAATTAATATTAACATCAGAAACTTCAACTGAAATTACTGAAGCCAAATCTTTAAAAAGTAAATTAGAGAAATTTGAGACTGTTTTTCTGATTGTATTACAATCAAAGTTATTGCTTACAATTGACACTGTATCTAAATCATTACAAAATAAACAACAAAATATTGAAAAAGCAACAAAATTATTTGATGATGCGTTTGAAAATGTTAAAACAATGAGACATCAGTTTAATGAGATAAAAGTTGAAGCAGTTGATTTAGCAAAGAAATGGGGTGTTAAAACCGAATTTGAAAATAAACGCATATCACGGCCGAAGCGGTATTTCGACGAATATTATAACCACTATAGATTTGAAACCAATGAAGATGTGTTTAGAATTAATGTTTTTAATAAAACTTTAGATATAGTCATAAATCAATTAAATAATAGATCAAGTGGTAGTAAAGATGTATATAAAAACTTTCAAGTGTTATTGCCAGCAACATTGCAAAATACATCTGATGACGAATTATTTGAAATGAGCAACATAGTGTATCAAAAATATAGTGACGATATATCAGAGAATTTTTCCATTCAACTATTACAATTTCGGACATGTTTTCGTAAAGAATTAAGTACTATACATTCAATTGCAGATTTAACTAATTTTATATTAATTCAAAATTTTTCTTCTTGTAATAGTTACTCAGAAATTTTAAATGCATGTTTGCTATTTTTGACAATTCCTGTTAATGTAGCCACTGCGGAACGCTCTTTTTCTAAACTGAAGTTAAAAAAACATATTTAAGAAATTAATAGTATGAACCAAAGCAGACTATCATCGCTATCGATGCTTTCAATAGAAAATGAAACAGCTAATAAATTAAACGTCACGGAGTTAATTCAAGTGCTAAAGTTCACAAAAAAGAAGTTTTTACTTAATAGTTTTCAATGTATGTGCGTATGTCGGTATGTGTGCTACTTATATATGTTTTGTTATTTTGAATGTATGCTTAAAGTATGTTAGTTACAAATAGCATTAGAGTCTGTTATGTTATATTTATATGCTTAAAGCTTGATTTATTACATATAAAATATATATTTTGTACAAAACGTTACATTTTACATTTTGTTCATTTAATGTTGAATATATATACAATTTGTAGTGTTTTGTAAACTTAGTGAAAAAGGCCCGGATAATAATTCGGAACCCAGACCCGACATAGTGTAGCTACGCCACTGGATGCAAACCTTTGTTAAATCGATATTTATGGATGAATAACAGTAAAATTAAGGTCGAAGATAAAATATTGTATGCAACGCGTGCTAAAAGTCGTTTATGCACGAGACATGTTATGAAACTCAGCCTTCGGCTTCGTTTCCTAATTTTCGTGCCTAAACGTCGACTTTTAGCACTTGTTGCATAAATAGCTATTAATTATTTAAACCTCACTTTATACTCTTATGACATAAGATATTTGACAGAAGTGTTTGTTTGTTTCAATGACTTAATTTTAGTTTAAAAATTACGTAGCCATGATTACATTCTATCTTTGTCTTGCTACTCATTTTGTTTATGTCTTCCTTGTCGCACTCACTAATTTCCTATGTTAAAAACGGAATTCGGACAATGATAATATATATAAAGCAAAGTCCTGACTCACTCACTCACTCACTGACTCATCAACGCTCATCCCAAACCCTAGGACCTAGAAAGCTGGAATTTTGCACAGAGGTTCCCTTTATCATGTATACAAGGAATTTCGTAACTCAACTCCTAAAGGGGTAAAGTGGGGGTTCCAATTTCGTATCGAAAAATAATATTAAATAGACATTTGACTTGAAACTTCGTAGGAGTACTCCTAAAAACAAATAAGCAACCACGTATTTCGTGATTTTCCGAAAATCTACCCCTTAGGGGTGAAATGTGGTAAATAAGTCTAAAAATCGATATGGGTGTCGTTATTGAGGTTTTTTGGTCGTTGATTGCGAAAATGGCATTTATTTTTAAGTCCAAGACGGTTTCCTACCCGAGCGAAGCCGCAGGCAAAAGCTAGTCTGTATGTAAAAATGAAAGTCCTAACTCACTCATCAACGCCCAGCCCAAACCCTTGGACCTAGAAAGCTGAAATTTCGCACAGAGGTTCCCTTTATGATGTATACAAGGAACAAGGAAGGATATTTCAAAATTCAACCCCTAAAGGGGTAAAATGGGGGTTCCAATTTGGTATCGAAAAATAATATTAAATAAACTTTTCGACGTGAAACTTCGTAGGAGTACTCCTAAAAACAAATAAGCAAACACGTATTTTGTAATTTTCCAAAAATCAACCCCTTAGGGGGTGAAATGGGGTAAATACGTCTGAAAATTGATATAGGTGTCGTTATTGAGGATTTTTGGGACGTTGATTGCGAAAATGGCATTTATTTTTAAGTCCAAGACGGTGGACATGACATAAAAAATACTTGAAGTATAAACTGAAAAAATAAGTAGTTTTAACCCTTAGTACTTTCTTAGGTAGGTTTCCTGCGCGTGCGAAGCCGCGGGCAAAAGCTAGTCTCAAATATTTTTGATCACGCGTTATATTGGCCATTAGACGTCAATATATTTAAATTCACCCAAATACAGTTGTGCTGACTCCTAAATTTGCATTAGAAATTATTCTAACATCGCAACTAATCAAGGTTTTTTCACTTCCTTCTGTATATATACATATATCTTTATCTAGTTTATTTTTTGTATTTTTAAGAGAATCTTCCAACTGAAGCGTCTTAGAATGAAAGTAAGGTTGTTGTGATGTAAGGCTATGAATAGACTGCTATATCGTATATAGCAAACTTTTAAATGTGTTAATAGAGTAGTTTAATTAATTGACACACTAATACTCAATTAGCTGACTACGTTAAATTAATTGAAATAGTGTTATTGTTATTACCATTGTTGGTAATGGGTCGCCCTAGCACGATTTGCTGATAATTTATAAAAATAGAAATAGAAAGGTCTCAGGAAATTTAATGTATGTATTTTGTGCCTCATAATTGTAAAGACACTTCACAATCCACCGGTGAGAGATTTTTTAAATAAATTTTATACATGGGCCTCACAAGAAATCAGAGAAGTGCAAATGTTTAAAGCGCGCAAAGCTCGTAAAATCGTGCGTGTTTGGTGTTTTGGTACGGTCATTAAACAAGACATGGAATCTGGATTTCAAAAAGCAGATACACGTAATGCACATTCAGTCTAGATGTGTGATTTTACATCTAATTTTTCGGTGTCACCCTTAAATGCTCGCGCAGAATCTGGAAGGATCTGCGACGTGTTTAACCTACTGTAACTTTTGCATTTAATAAGTTATCAGTCTCCAATTGTAGCTATTTCTCCAATAATACAGTTTTAGAATGCGTGTTATTAAAACATTTCAGTTTGTCAATTTGCAGGCCGTGTGAAAACTAAAGTGTAAAACAGTAAATTTTTAACGGCATTGTATTAGATTGCGTCACTGGTTGAAATACATGCCTAGCAAAGAGAAAGAAGCATGTTAATGTTATGGAAGAGTGTCTCTACCGCCAGAGAATTATTTAGAATTCCAAAAAGGGTCAGAGGACACATGCAAAACATTTTGTTGTTCTGTGTTTCTTGGTTCTTTCAGTTAAGCCGTCTGTATGACACAGCTACAACTTCTCTTAACAGTAAATTTACAGAACATAGATAATAAACATCTTTAAGTGCATATTCTACAAGATGTTTAAAAATGACATCGCCGAACTTCGGGGGGCGATTCCTTAGTTCATTTTAAGAAAAAAACCTAGACATGGGTTCGGAAATGCGTTTTAAGGAAGGGATGTTTTGAGGATAATAAAAACCACCGATTTTATTTAATTAAAATAGTGCAAATGGAGTAAATCTGCGCTACATTTTGTGCTGAATTAGATGGTCTCCAAACAAGTTAGTATAAGGTTAAGAAGGGGTAAAGTGGCGAAATGCTACAACATTTCTAGCACGTTAACATTCTGGATAACGTGAAGGACTTTTTTATGGGAAATGTGAAATCGTCAGAACATAATCTTCTGAGTTTACAAAAATAACATCTTTGCAATACGTTGACTGCATATATCTAATACTTGGTTGACTGTTTATTTACTTCTTATGCTGCTGCTGATTACGCATAAAACGTTTTTTGCAGACGAAATATGTAACATGATAAATCGAAAACCATGTTCTCGCATTACTTTCTAGATATTGCGAGTTAATGCTATTTTTAGTTAATTCAACTGTTTTTTTACAATTAAACGACCTTGTGAATGTCGTAACGTGACGCTAGTGTTTACATGTTACTTTAATAAATATATTTGATGTAATTGTCTGATAGCACGATTGGACCTAGGCCTAGAACGAGTTACCGACCGATTGCTCGATTTAATTGAAAATTGTTAACTACATTCTTTTACAGAAATAAAGGGTAAATTACATCCAGCTTGCCAAAATTCGATTCCTGTCAGATTTGTGGGAGCGGAGGTTTGGACAGTCCATTTTTAGATGCATGTCCTAACGTAAATTATTGAAAGTGACGCTTTTATGCGCACACTATCCGTAAAATTTTCATTGCTAATTTTATTTTCCCAGTAGTAAAAATAAATTAAGATAGTCTGATGTTCCAACCTTCACCAATACAGCAACAGCAAACGTAACCATTATCTCCAGCGCAGTTAATTAACATTAGAATGTACCTACTTGTAGCTATTATTTCTATCGTACCTAAGAACCATAATTATAAATACATAATGTTTCACATGTCCCTAATTAAATTAAGAAATTGCCGTTTTAGTCAAGTGACTGACATGGGTGAGGAACCTTATTTGTATATATGAACACCAAAAAACGATACAAATCTGTGATAATTTTGGAGTATCATTGCTCCCATGCCCAAATCGTAATGAATTTTTATCCTAATTTTCCTGTGTCTAACAAACCATGATCACCGTGATAACATTAATTCGAACCTTAATTGTACATAACCGCGGCCGGGGTAGGTGGCTAGCCTAACCCCTTGAATTAAGGAAGAATTCTTTCCCAGGGGTCACGACCACTAAAGGTGTTCGTATGATGGCCGGAGAGCGTTAGCTATTACCAATGTCCGGTTGTGGGGCTCGAACCCACTACCTGCCGATTGCTGCGGAGCACTTTACCAGCCGGCCACACGCTCTCAGTAGTTCTTCTGAAATTAAATATTACTATTTTTTTAATCAATTTATACAGGGTACCACTCATAAATTGATAATTGCGCAATAATGGCTCTCAGTAATTTAATATACTAATTACCATATGTTAGACTTAGATGCACAATTCGCTCAATTGCGGAAATCCAATGCTAAATCTGGAAACTGCCTAAATTCGTAAAAATTCGCCCAATTGCCTACTGCATTCGTTCAATTGCAGTATTGACCAAATAAATTTCGGCAATTGAGCAAACTCGGAATCTATTCCCAACATATACATGTATAGATGCTTATAACGCTTTTCCAACGTGTAGATACATTTTTTACATGAACATTTATTTTGACAAAAATATATACATATTCAAAGGTTTATTAGCACACTTTGTATGTGCACCAAATGTTGCAGCAAATAGTTATTTATGTATCTATGCCAAAAATATCTTTTATGGACCGTGCCTGCAATTGTTGGCCGAGGCGATAGTCGAGACGAGCAATCAACCAAGGCCATACAAAGCAGTTTTCGTCCGAGGTGCATATTAAGTTTTTCCGTCAACCGTCATAATTTGAAAAAAATGAAAGGAGTGTGAATTATAGGAGTTGTTACAGCCGAAAAACGTTTGCGGACGAAAAATTAATGGTGACCAAAAACGTGGCATTTTTTCTACGTAAATGCGTCCGTAAAATCACATTTAATAGAGAGGTCGACGGAAATAGTTAAGTATTTATGTACCTAGGCCAAAAAGTTGGCATTGTATGGACTGCTGGCCTAGGCAAGCAATCAGGCAAAGCCATAAAAACGCAGTTTTCGTCCGAGGTGCATATTAAATGTTTCCGTCAACCTTCATAATTTGAAAAAAATTAAAACGAAGTGTGAATTATAGGAGTTGTTACGGACGAAAAACGTTTGCGGACGAAAAGCGGTTGCGGGCGAAAAGCGGTTGCGGGCGAAAAATTAATGGTGTCTAAAAGCGTGGCATATTTTCTAGGTAAATGCGTACGTAAAATCACATTTAATAGAGAGGTCGACGGAAATAGTTATTTATTTATGTACCTAGGCCAAAAAGTTGACATTTGATGAACTGCTGGCCGGGCAAGCAATCAGACAAGGCCTAAAAAGCAGTTTTGGTCCGAGGTGTATATTAAATGTTTTCGTCATTTGAAAAATGAAAGGGAAGTGCGAATTATAGGAGTTGTTACGGACGAAAAACGTTTGCGGACGAAAGCGTTTGCGGACGAAAAATTAATGGTGACCAAAAACGTGGCATTTTTTCTACGTAAATGCGTCCGTAAAATCACATTTAATAGAGAGGTCGACGGAAATAGTTAAGTATTTATGTACCTAGGCCAAAAAGTTGGCATTGTATGGACTGCTGGCCTAGGCAAGCAATCAGGCAAAGCCATAAAAACGCAGTTTTCGTCCGAGGTGCATATTAAATGTTTCCGTCAACCTTCATAATTTGAAAAAAATTAAAACGAAGTGTGAATTATAGGAGTTGTTACGGACGAAAAACGTTTGCGGACGAAAAGCGGTTGCGGGCGAAAAGCGGTTGCGGGCGAAAAATTAATGGTGTCTAAAAGCGTGGCATATTTTCTAGGTAAATGCGTACGTAAAATCACATTTAATAGAGAGGTCGACGGAAATAGTTATTTATTTATGTACCTAGGCCAAAAAGTTGACATTTGATGAACTGCTGGCCGGGCAAGCAATCAGACAAGGCCTAAAAAGCAGTTTTGGTCCGAGGTGTATATTAAATGTTTTCGTCATTTGAAAAATGAAAGGGAAGTGCGAATTATAGGAGTTGTTACGGACGAAAAACGTTTGCGGACGAAAGCGTTTGCGGACGAAAAATTAATGGTGACCAAAAACGTGGCATTTTTTCTACGTAAATGCGTCCGTAAAATCACATTTAATAGAGAGGTCGACGGAAATAGTTAAGTATTTATGTACCTAGGCCAAAAAGTTGGCATTGTATGGACTGCTGGCCTAGGCAAGCAATCAGGCAAAGCCATAAAAACGCAGTTTTCGTCCGAGGTGCATATTAAATTTTTCCGTCAACCTTCATAATTTGAAAAAAATTAAAACGAAGTGTGAATTATAGGAGTTGTTACGGACGAAAAACGTTTGCGGACGAAAAACGGTTGCGGGCGAAAAGCGGTTGCGGGCGAAAAATTAATGGTGTCTAAAAGCGTGGCATATTTTCTAGGTAAATGCGTACGTAAAATCACATTTAATAGAGAGGTCGACGGAAATAGTTATTTATTTATGTACCTAGGCCAAAAAGTTGACATTTGATGAACTGCTGGCCGGGCAAGCAATCAGACAAGGCCTAAAAAGCAGTTTTGGTCCGAGGTGTATATTAAATGTTTTCGTCATTTGAAAAATGAAAGGGAAGTGCGAATTATAGGAGTTGTTACGGACGAAAAACGTTTGCGGACGAAAGCGTTTGCGGACGAAAAATTAATGGTGACCAAAAACGTGGCATTTTTTCTACGTAAATGCGTCCATAAAATCACATTTAATAGAGAGGTCGACGGAAATAGTTAAGTATTTATGTACCTAGGCCAAAAAGTTGGCATTGTATGGACTGCTGGCCTAGGCAAGCAATCAGGCAAAGCCATAAAAACGCAGTTTTCGTCCGAGGTGCATATTAAATGTTTCCGTCACCCTTCATAATTTGAAAAAAATTAAAACGAAGTGTGAATTATAGGAGTTGTTACGGACGAAAAACGTTTGCGGACGAAAAGCGGTTGCGGGCGAAAAGCGGTTGCGGGCGAAAAATTAATGGTGTCTAAAAGCGTGGCATATTTTCTAGGTAAATGCGTACGTAAAATCACATTTAATAGAGAGGTCGACGGAAATAGTTATTTATTTATGTACCTAGGCCAAAAAGTTGACATTTGATGAACTGCTGGCCGGGCAAGCAATCAGACAAGGCCTAAAAAGCAGTTTTGGTCCGAGGTGTATATTAAATGTTTTCGTCATTTGAAAAATGAAAGGGAAGTGCGAATTATAGGAGTTGTTACGGACGAAAAACGTTTGCGGACGAAAAATTAATGGTGACCAAAAACGTGGCATTTTTTCTACGTAAATGCGTCCGTAAAATCACATTTAATAGAGAGGTCGACGGAAATAGTTAAGTATTTATGTACCTAGGCCAAAAAGTTGGCATTGTATGGACTGCTGGCCTAGGCAAGCAATCAGGCAAAGCCATAAAAACGCAGTTTTCGTCCGAGGTGCATATTAAATGTTTCCGTCAACCTTCATAATTTGAAAAAAATTAAAACGAAGTGTGAATTATAGGAGTTGTTACGGACGAAAAACGTTTGCGGACGAAAAGCGGTTGCGGGCGAAAAGCGGTTGCGGGCGAAAAATTAATGGTGTCTAAAAGCGTGGCATATTTTCTAGGTAAATGCGTACGTAAAATCACATTTAATAGAGAGGTCGACGGAAATAGTTATTTATTTATGTACCTAGGCCAAAAAGTTGACATTTGATGAACTGCTGGCCGGGCAAGCAATCAGACAAGGCCTAAAAAGCAGTTTTGGTCCGAGGTGTATATTAAATGTTTTCGTCATTTGAAAAATGAAAGGGAAGTGCGAATTATAGGAGTTGTTACGGACGAAAAACGTTTGCGGACGAAAGCGTTTGCGGACGAAAAATTAATGGTGACCAAAAACGTGGCATTTTTTCTACGTAAATGCGTCCGTAAAATCACATTTAATAGAGAGGTCGACGGAAATAGTTAAGTATTTATGTACCTAGGCCAAAAAGTTGGCATTGTATGGACTGCTGGCCTAGGCAAGCAATCAGGCAAAGCCATAAAAACGCAGTTTTCGTCCGAGGTGCATATTAAATGTTTCCGTCACCCTTCATAATTTGAAAAAAATTAAAACGAAGTGTGAATTATAGGAGTTGTTACGGACGAAAAACGTTTGCGGACGAAAAGCGGTTGCGGGCGAAAAGCGGTTGCGGGCGAAAAATTAATGGTGTCTAAAAGCGTGGCATATTTTCTAGGTAAATGCGTACGTAAAATCACATTTAATAGAGAGGTCGACGGAAATAGTTATTTATTTATGTACCTAGGCCAAAAAGTTGACATTTGATGAACTGCAGGCCGGGCAAGCAATCAGACAAGGCCTAAAAAGCAGTTTTGGTCCGAGGTGTATATTAAATGTTTTCGTCATTTGAAAAATGAAAGGGAAGTGCGAATTATAGGAGTTGTTACGGACGAAAAACGTTTGCGGACGAAAGCGTTTGCGGACGAAAAATTAATGGTGACCAAAAACGTGGCATTTTTTCTACGTAAATGCGTCCGTAAGATCACATTTAATAGAGAGGTCGACGGAAATAGTTAAGTATTTATGTACCTAGGCCAAAAAGTTGGCATTGTATGGACTGCTGGCCTAGGCAAGCAATCAGGCAAAGCCATAAAAACGCAGTTTTCGTCCGAGGTGCATATTAAATGTTTCCGTCACCCTTCATAATTTGAAAAAAATTAAAACGAAGTGTGAATTATAGGAGTTGTTACGGACGAAAAACGTTTGCGGACGAAAAGCGGTTGCGGGCGAAAAGCGGTTGCGGGCGAAAAATTAATGGTGTCTAAAAGCGTGGCATATTTTCTAGGTAAATGCGTACGTAAAATCACATTTAATAGAGAGGTCGACGGAAATAGTTATTTATTTATGTACCTAGGCCAAAAAGTTGACATTTGATGAACTGCTGGCCGGGCAAGCAATCAGACAAGGCCTAAAAAGCAGTTTTGGTCCGAGGTGTATATTAAATGTTTTCGTCATTTGAAAAATGAAAGGGAAGTGCGAATTATAGGAGTTGTTACGGACGAAAAACGTTTGCGGACGAAAGCGTTTGCGGACGAAAAATTAATGGTGACCAAAAACGTGGCATTTTTTCTACGTAAATGCGTCCGTAAAATCACATTTAATAGAGAGGTCGACGGAAATAGTTAAGTATTTATGTACCTAGGCCAAAAAGTTGGCATTGTATGGACTGCTGGCCTAGGCAAGCAATCAGGCAAAGCCATAAAAACGCAGTTTTCGTCCGAGGTGCATATTAAATGTTTCCGTCACCCTTCATAATTTGAAAAAAATTAAAACGAAGTGTGAATTATAGGAGTTGTTACGGACGAAAAACGTTTGCGGACGAAAAGCGGTTGCGGGCGAAAAGCGGTTGCGGGCGAAAAATTAATGGTGTCTAAAAGCGTGGCATATTTTCTAGGTAAATGCGTACGTAAAATCACATTTAATAGAGAGGTCGACGGAAATAGTTATTTATTTATGTACCTAGGCCAAAAAGTTGACATTTGATGAACTGCAGGCCGGGCAAGCAATCAGACAAGGCCTAAAAAGCAGTTTTGGTCCGAGGTGTATATTAAATGTTTTCGTCATTTGAAAAATGAAAGGGAAGTGCGAATTATAGGAGTTGTTACGGACGAAAAACGTTTGCGGACGAAAGCGTTTGCGGACGAAAAATTAATGGTGACCAAAAACGTGGCATTTTTTCTACGTAAATGCGTCCGTAAAATCACATTTAATAGAGAGGTCGACGGAAATAGTTAAGTATTTATGTACCTAGGCCAAAAAGTTGGCATTGTATGGACTGCTGGCCTAGGCAAGCAATCAGGCAAAGCCATAAAAACGCAGTTTTCGTCCGAGGTGCATATTAAATGTTTCCGTCACGCTTCATAATTTGAAAAAAATTAAAACGAAGTGTGAATTATAGGAGTTGTTACGGACGAAAAACGTTTGCGGACGAAAAGCGGTTGCGGGCGAAAAGCGGTTGCGGGCGAAAAATTAATGGTGTCTAAAAGCGTGGCATATTTTCTAGGTAAATGCGTACGTAAAATCACATTTAATAGAGAGGTCGACGGAAATAGTTATTTATTTATGTACCTAGGCCAAAAAGTTGACATTTGATGAACTGCTGGCCGGGCAAGCAATCAGACAAGGCCTAAAAAGCAGTTTTGGTCCGAGGTGTATATTAAATGTTTTCGTCATTTGAAAAATGAAAGGGAAGTGCGAATTATAGGAGTTGTTACGGACGAAAAACGTTTGCGGACGAAAGCGTTTGCGGACGAAAAATTAATGGTGACCAAAAACGTGGCATTTTTTCTACGTAAATGCGTCCGTAAAATCACATTTAATAGAGAGGTCGACGGAAATAGTTAAGTATTTATGTACCTAGGCCAAAAAGTTGGCATTGTATGGACTGCTGGCCTAGGCAAGCAATCAGGCAAAGCCATAAAAACGCAGTTTTCGTCCGAGGTGCATATTAAATTTTTCCGTCAACCTTCATAATTTGAAAAAAATTAAAACGAAGTGTGAATTATAGGAGTTGTTACGGACGAAAAACGTTTGCGGACGAAAAGCGGTTGCGGGCGAAAAGCGGTTGCGGGCGAAAAATTAATGGTGTCTAAAAGCGTGGCATATTTTCTAGGTAAATGCGTACGTAAAATCACATTTAATAGAGAGGTCGACGGAAATAGTTATTTATTTATGTACCTAGGCCAAAAAGTTGACATTTGATGAACTGCTGGCCGGGCAAGCAATCAGACAAGGCCTAAAAAGCAGTTTTGGTCCGAGGTGTATATTAAATGTTTTCGTCATTTGAAAAATGAAAGGGAAGTGCGAATTATAGGAGTTGTTACGGACGAAAAGCGTTTGCGGACGAAAAATTAATGGTGACCAAAAACGTGGCATTTTTTCTACGTAAATGCGTCCGTAAAATCACATTTAATAGAGAGGTCGACGGAAATAGTTAAGTATTTATGTACCTAGGCCAAAAAGTTGGCATTGTATGGACTGCTGGCCTAGGCAAGCAATCAGGCAAAGCCATAAAAACGCAGTTTTCGTCCGAGGTGCATATTAAATGTTTCCGTCAACCTTCATAATTTGAAAAAAATTAAAACGAAGTGTGAATTATAGGAGTTGTTACGGACGAAAAACGTTTGCGGACGAAAAGCGGTTGCGGGCGAAAAGCGGTTGCGGGCGAAAAATTAATGGTGTCTAAAAGCGTGGCATATTTTCTAGGTAAATGCGTACGTAAAATCACATTTAATAGAGAGGTCGACGGAAATAGTTATTTATTTATGTACCTAGGCCAAAAAGTTGACATTTGATGAACTGCTGGCCGGGCAAGCAATCAGACAAGGCCTAAAAAGCAGTTTTGGTCCGAGGTGTATATTAAATGTTTTCGTCATTTGAAAAATGAAAGGGAAGTGCGAATTATAGGAGTTGTTACGGACGAAAAACGTTTGCGGACGAAAAATTAATGGTGACCAAAAACGTGGCATTTTTTCTACGTAAATGCGTCCGTAAAATCACATTTAATAGAGAGGTCGACGGAAATAGTTAAGTATTTATGTACCTAGGCCAAAAAGTTGGCATTGTATGGACTGCTGGCCTAGGCAAGCAATCAGGCAAAGCCATAAAAACGCAGTTTTCGTCCGAGGTGCATATTAAATGTTTCCGTCACCCTTCATAATTTGAAAAAAATTAAAACGAAGTGTGAATTATAGGAGTTGTTACGGACGAAAAACGTTTGCGGACGAAAAGCGGTTGCGGGCGAAAAGCGGTTGCGGGCGAAAAATTAATGGTGTCTAAAAGCGTGGCATATTTTCTAGGTAAATGCGTACGTAAAATCACATTTAATAGAGAGGTCGACGGAAATAGTTATTTATTTATGTACCTAGGCCAAAAAGTTGACATTTGATGAACTGCTGGCCGGGCAAGCAATCAGACAAGGCCTAAAAAGCAGTTTTGGTCCGAGGTGTATATTAAATGTTTTCGTCATTTGAAAAATGAAAGGGAAGTGCGAATTATAGGAGTTGTTACGGACGAAAAACGTTTGCGGACGAAAGCGTTTGCGGACGAAAAATTAATGGTGACCAAAAACGTGGCATTTTTTCTACGTAAATGCGTCCGTAAAATCACATTTAATAGAGAGGTCGACGGAAATAGTTAAGTATTTATGTACCTAGGCCAAAAAGTTGGCATTGTATGGACTGCTGGCCTAGGCAAGCAATCAGGCAAAGCCATAAAAACGCAGTTTTCGTCCGAGGTGCATATTAAATTTTTCCGTCAACCTTCATAATTTGAAAAAAATTAAAACGAAGTGTGAATTATAGGAGTTGTTACGGACGAAAAACGTTTGCGGACGAAAAGCGGTTGCGGGCGAAAAGCGGTTGCGGGCGAAAAATTAATGGTGTCTAAAAGCGTGGCATATTTTCTAGGTAAATGCGTACGTAAAATCACATTTAATAGAGAGGTCGACGGAAATAGTTATTTATTTATGTACCTAGGCCAAAAAGTTGACATTTGATGAACTGCTGGCCGGGCAAGCAATCAGACAAGGCCTAAAAAGCAGTTTTGGTCCGAGGTGTATATTAAATGTTTTCGTCATTTGAAAAATGAAAGGGAAGTGCGAATTATAGGAGTTGTTACGGACGAAAAGCGTTTGCGGACGAAAGCGTTTGCGGACGAAAAATTAATGGTGACCAAAAACGTGGCATTTTTTCTACGTAAATGCGTCCGTAAAATCACATTTAATAGAGAGGTCGACGGAAATAGTTAAGTATTTATGTACCTAGGCCAAAAAGTTGGCATTGTATGGACTGCTGGCCTAGGCAAGCAATCAGGCAAAGCCATAAAAACGCAGTTTTCGTCCGAGGTGCATATTAAATGTTTCCGTCACCCTTCATAATTTGAAAAAAATTAAAACGAAGTGTGAATTATAGGAGTTGTTACGGACGAAAAACGTTTGCGGACGAAAAGCGGTTGCGGGCGAAAAGCGGTTGCGGGCGAAAAATTAATGGTGTCTAAAAGCGTGGCATATTTTCTAGGTAAATGCGTACGTAAAATCACATTTAATAGAGAGGTCGACGGAAATAGTTATTTATTTATGTACCTAGGCCAAAAAGTTGACATTTGATGAACTGCTGGCCGGGCAAGCAATCAGACAAGGCCTAAAAAGCAGTTTTGGTCCGAGGTGTATATTAAATGTTTTCGTCATTTGAAAAATGAAAGGGAAGTGCGAATTATAGGAGTTGTTACGGACGAAAAACGTTTGCGGACGAAAGCGTTTGCGGACGAAAAATTAATGGTGACCAAAAACGTGGCATTTTTTCTACGTAAATGCGTCCGTAAAATCACATTTAATAGAGAGGTCGACGGAAATAGTTAAGTATTTATGTACCTAGGCCAAAAAGTTGGCATTGTATGGACTGCTGGCCTAGGCAAGCAATCAGGCAAAGCCATAAAAACGCAGTTTTCGTCCGAGGTGCATATTAAATTTTTCCGTCAACCTTCATAATTTGAAAAAAATTAAAACGAAGTGTGAATTATAGGAGTTGTTACGGACGAAAAACGTTTGCGGACGAAAAGCGGTTGCGGGCGAAAAGCGGTTGCGGGCGAAAAATTAATGGTGTCTAAAAGCGTGGCATATTTTCTAGGTAAATGCGTACGTAAAATCACATTTAATAGAGAGGTCGACGGAAATAGTTATTTATTTATGTACCTAGGCCAAAAAGTTGACATTTGATGAACTGCTGGCCGGGCAAGCAATCAGACAAGGCCTAAAAAGCAGTTTTGGTCCGAGGTGTATATTAAATGTTTTCGTCATTTGAAAAATGAAAGGGAAGTGCGAATTATAGGAGTTGTTACGGACGAAAAACGTTTGCGGACGAAAGCGTTTGCGGACGAAAAATTAATGGTGACCAAAAACGTGGCATTTTTTCTACGTAAATGCGTCCGTAAAATCACATTTAATAGAGAGGTCGACGGAAATAGTTGAGTATTTATGTACCTAGGCCAAAAAGTTGGCATTGTATGGACTGCTGGCCTAGGCAAGCAATCAGGCAAAGCCATAAAAACGCAGTTTTCGTCCGAGGTGCATATTAAATTTTTCCGTCAACCTTCATAATTTGAAAAAAATTAAAACGAAGTGTGAATTATAGGAGTTGTTACGGACGAAAAACGTTTGCGGACGAAAAGCGGTTGCGGGCGAAAAGCGGTTGCGGGCGAAAAATTAATGGTGTCTAAAAGCGTGGCATATTTTCTAGGTAAATGCGTACGTAAAATCACATTTAATAGAGAGGTCGACGGAAATAGTTATTTATTTATGTACCTAGGCCAAAAAGTTGACATTTGATGAACTGCTGGCCGGGCAAGCAATCAGACAAGGCCTAAAAAGCAGTTTTGGTCCGAGGTGTATATTAAATGTTTTCGTCATTTGAAAAATGAAAGGGAAGTGCGAATTATAGGAGTTGTTACGGACGAAAAGCGTTTGCGGACGAAAGCGTTTGCGGACGAAAAATTAATGGTGACCAAAAACGTGGCATTTTTTCTACGTAAATGCGTCCGTAAAATCACATTTAATAGAGAGGTCGACGGAAATAGTTAAGTATTTATGTACCTAGGCCAAAAAGTTGGCATTGTATGGACTGCTGGCCTAGGCAAGCAATCAGGCAAAGCCATAAAAACGCAGTTTTCGTCCGAGGTGCATATTAAATGTTTCCGTCACCCTTCATAATTTGAAAAAAATTAAAACGAAGTGTGAATTATAGGAGTTGTTACGGACGAAAAACGTTTGCGGACGAAAAGCGGTTGCGGGCGAAAAGCGGTTGCGGGCGAAAAATTAATGGTGTCTAAAAGCGTGGCATATTTTCTAGGTAAATGCGTACGTAAAATCACATTTAATAGAGAGGTCGACGGAAATAGTTATTTATTTATGTACCTAGGCCAAAAAGTTGACATTTGATGAACTGCTGGCCGGGCAAGCAATCAGACAAGGCCTAAAAAGCAGTTTTGGTCCGAGGTGTATATTAAATGTTTTCGTCATTTGAAAAATGAAAGGGAAGTGCGAATTATAGGAGTTGTTACGGACGAAAAACGTTTGCGGACGAAAGCGTTTGCGGACGAAAAATTAATGGTGACCAAAAACGTGGCATTTTTTCTACGTAAATGCGTCCGTAAAATCACATTTAATAGAGAGGTCGACGGAAATAGTTAAGTATTTATGTACCTAGGCCAAAAAGTTGGCATTGTATGGACTGCTGGCCTAGGCAAGCAATCAGGCAAAGCCATAAAAACGCAGTTTTCGTCCGAGGTGCATATTAAATTTTTCCGTCAACCTTCATAATTTGAAAAAAATTAAAACGAAGTGTGAATTATAGGAGTTGTTACGGACGAAAAACGTTTGCGGACGAAAAGCGGTTGCGGGCGAAAAGCGGTTGCGGGCGAAAAATTAATGGTGTCTAAAAGCGTGGCATATTTTCTAGGTAAATGCGTACGTAAAATCACATTTAATAGAGAGGTCGACGGAAATAGTTATTTATTTATGTACCTAGGCCAAAAAGTTGACATTTGATGAACTGCTGGCCGGGCAAGCAATCAGACAAGGCCTAAAAAGCAGTTTTGGTCCGAGGTGTATATTAAATGTTTTCGTCATTTGAAAAATGAAAGGGAAGTGCGAATTATAGGAGTTGTTACGGACGAAAAACGTTTGCGGACGAAAGCGTTTGCGGACGAAAAATTAATGGTGACCAAAAACGTGGCATTTTTTCTACGTAAATGCGTCCGTAAAATCACATTTAATAGAGAGGTCGACGGAAATAGTTAAGTATTTATGTACCTAGGCCAAAAAGTTGGCATTGTATGGACTGCTGGCCTAGGCAAGCAATCAGGCAAAGCCATAAAAACGCAGTTTTCGTCCGAGGTGCATATTAAATTTTTCCGTCAACCTTCATAATTTGAAAAAAATTAAAACGAAGTGTGAATTATAGGAGTTGTTACGGACGAAAAACGTTTGCGGACGAAAAGCGGTTGCGGGCGAAAAGCGGTTGCGGGCGAAAAATTAATGGTGTCTAAAAGCGTGGCATATTTTCTAGGTAAATGCGTACGTAAAATCACATTTAATAGAGAGGTCGACGGAAATAGTTATTTATTTATGTACCTAGGCCAAAAAGTTGACATTTGATGAACTGCTGGCCGGGCAAGCAATCAGACAAGGCCTAAAAAGCAGTTTTGGTCCGAGGTGTATATTAAATGTTTTCGTCATTTGAAAAATGAAAGGGAAGTGCGAATTATAGGAGTTGTTACGGACGAAAAACGTTTGCGGACGAAAGCGTTTGCGGACGAAAAATTAATGGTGACCAAAAACGTGGCATTTTTTCTACGTAAATGCGTCCGTAAAATCACATTTAATAGAGAGGTCGACGGAAATAGTTAAGTATTTATGTACCTAGGCCAAAAAGTTGGCATTGTATGGACTGCTGGCCTAGGCAAGCAATCAGGCAAAGCCATAAAAACGCAGTTTTCGTCCGAGGTGCATATTAAATTTTTCCGTCAACCTTCATAATTTGAAAAAAATTAAAACGAAGTGTGAATTATAGGAGTTGTTACGGACGAAAAACGTTTGCGGACGAAAAGCGGTTGCGGGCGAAAAGCGGTTGCGGGCGAAAAATTAATGGTGTCTAAAAGCGTGGCATATTTTCTAGGTAAATGCGTACGTAAAATCACATTTAATAGAGAGGTCGACGGAAATAGTTATTTATTTATGTACCTAGGCCAAAAAGTTGACATTTGATGAACTGCTGGCCGGGCAAGCAATCAGACAAGGCCTAAAAAGCAGTTTTGGTCCGAGGTGTATATTAAATGTTTTCGTCATTTGAAAAATGAAAGGGAAGTGCGAATTATAGGAGTTGTTACGGACGAAAAACGTTTGCGGACGAAAGCGTTTGCGGACGAAAAATTAATGGTGACCAAAAACGTGGCATTTTTTCTACGTAAATGCGTCCGTAAAATCACATTTAATAGAGAGGTCGACGGAAATAGTTAAGTATTTATGTACCTAGGCCAAAAAGTTGGCATTGTATGGACTGCTGGCCTAGGCAAGCAATCAGGCAAAGCCATAAAAACGCAGTTTTCGTCCGAGGTGCATATTAAATTTTTCCGTCAACCTTCATAATTTGAAATAAATTAAAACGAAGTGTGAATTATAGGAGTTGTTACGGACGAAAAACGTTTGCGGACGAAAAGCGGTTGCGGGCGAAAAGCGGTTGCGGGCGAAAAATTAATGGTGTCTAAAAGCGTGGCATATTTTCTAGGTAAATGCGTACGTAAAATCACATTTAATAGAGAGGTCGACGGAAATAGTTATTTATTTATGTACCTAGGCCAAAAAGTTGACATTTGATGAACTGCTGGCCGGGCAAGCAATCAGACAAGGCCTAAAAAGCAGTTTTGGTCCGAGGTGTATATTAAATGTTTTCGTCATTTGAAAAATGAAAGGGAAGTGCGAATTATAGGAGTTGTTACGGACGAAAAACGTTTGCGGACGAAAGCGTTTGCGGACGAAAAATTAATGGTGACCAAAAACGTGGCATTTTTTCTACGTAAATGCGTCCGTAAAATCACATTTAATAGAGAGGTCGACGGAAATAGTTAAGTATTTATGTACCTAGGCCAAAAAGTTGGCATTGTATGGACTGCTGGCCTAGGCAAGCAATCAGGCAAAGCCATAAAAACGCAGTTTTCGTCCGAGGTGCATATTAAATGTTTCCGTCAACCTTCATAATTTGAAAAAAATTAAAACGAAGTGTGAATTATAGGAGTTGTTACGGACGAAAAACGTTTGCGGACGAAAAGCGGTTGCGGGCGAAAAGCGGTTGCGGGCGAAAAATTAATGGTGTCTAAAAGCGTGGCATATTTTCTAGGTAAATGCGTACGTAAAATCACATTTAATAGAGAGGTCGACGGAAATAGTTATTTATTTATGTACCTAGGCCAAAAAGTTGACATTTGATGAACTGCTGGCCGGGCAAGCAATCAGACAAGGCCTAAAAAGCAGTTTTGGTCCGAGGTGTATATTAAATGTTTTCGTCATTTGAAAAATGAAAGGGAAGTGCGAATTATAGGAGTTGTTACGGACGAAAAACGTTTGCGGACGAAAGCGTTTGCGGACGAAAAATTAATGGTGACCAAAAACGTGGCATTTTTTCTACGTAAATGCGTCCGTAAAATCACATTTAATAGAGAGGTCGACGGAAATAGTTAAGTATTTATGTACCTAGGCCAAAAAGTTGGCATTGTATGGACTGCTGGCCTAGGCAAGCAATCAGGCAAAGCCATAAAAAAGCAGTTTTCGTCCGAGGTGCATATTAAATTTTTCCGTCAACCTTCATAATTTGAAAAAAATTAAAACGAAGTGTGAATTATAGGAGTTGTTACGGACGAAAAACGTTTGCGGACGAAAAGCGGTTGCGGGCGAAAAATTAATGGTGTCTAAAAGCGTGGCATTTTTTCTAGGTAAATGCGTACGTAAAATCACATTTAATAGAGAGGTCGACGGAAATAGTTATTTATTTATGTACCTAGGCCAAAAAGTTGACATTTGATGAACTGCTGGCCGGGCAAGCAATCAGGCAAGGCCATAAAAAACAGTTTTCGTCCGAGGTGCATATTAAATTTTTCCGTCAACCGTCATCATTTGAAAAAAATGAAAACGAAGTGTAAATTATAGGAGTTGTTACGGACGAAAAACGTTTGCGAACGAAAAATTAATAAACGTGGCATTTTTCCTATGTAAATGCGTCTGTAAAATCACATTTAATAGAGAGGTCGACGGAAATAGTTATATATTTATGTACCTAGGCTAAGAAGTTGGCATTTTATGGACTGCGCTGGCCGAGGCAAGCAATCAGACAAGGCCATAAAAAGCAGTTTTGGTCCGAGGTGTATATTAAATGTTTCCGTCATTTGAAAAATGAAAGGGAAGTGCGAATTATAGGAGTTGTTACGGACGAAAAACGTTTGCGGACGAAAGCGTTTGCGGACGAAAAATTAATGGTGACCAAAAACGTGGCATTTTTTCTACGTAAATGCGTCCGTAAAATCACATTTAATAGAGAGGTCGACGGAAATAGTTATGTATTTATGTACCTAGGCCAAAAAGTTGGCATTGTATAGAC